>VDFB02373365.1:121039044-121070649 GCA_007258455.2 Sequoia sempervirens
GGATGGGTGGCAGTTGTTTTAACCTTTCTTTTGTCTTGATTATCAAAAACCCTCTCTAATGCCACAAGGCCCTTAGGGATCATATTTGTCTTTAGCTAAATGAATTCATTCCCAAAGATGGTATCCTTACCATTTATATTTTAAACAAAATCCCCAAAGTCAATCTCCTAACTTTAATATTCCTCAACACACTTTAAAAACTTCAAAATATCATCATCATTGAAGATTTTTCAATTATATACATTATCATGGATTGATGGCCTTGCTTGTACCTCAACCTTGGAGATAGCTACAAAATTTATGTCATCCAATCTAAGTTCAATATTTGCAAGCAATTCTACCACCTTGTTCTGACCTCTCTCCACCCAATCAAATATGAATGCATCAAACTGCTCAATGGAATCCCAGACAATATTTCTATGTTATTTCAATTTGTTATTCTTACATGAATATCTAGATCTCACTTGGGATATCACCAACTCAGAGTCACCTATCACCATCAACTTTTTTATCCCATGTTTTTTAGCAATCCTTAATCCTAGTAACAATGCCTCATACTCTGCCATAGTGTTTGTCCAAACAAAAGAAAAAGTGAAAGAAAACTTATATGTATTGCCACTAGGTGACACCAATAATATACCTGCACCAAACCCTTCCTTATAACTTGCACAATCAAAATACATCTTCCATATTGTGTCCCTATTAGATAATCTTGTAACTTCATTGTATATGGGTGCAGGGCTCCTATCACTTTCTCTTGGTACCTCTTCCACCTTAAACTCATTGATATTAATATCTAGAAAGTGAATCATATCATCCTTAGGAGCGTGCTCCATCATATGTGGTACTTTTGGTTCTCTAAAAACTTTGACATCCTTACCATCAATTGGGAAGGTAGCATAAGACATATCACATTGCATGCTACCCCCATGGAAGTACTCCATTTCCTAGAAAGCATCATTCCATAGTTAGGTGGGATATCTACTACCACCACACTCATCTTGAACTCTTTCTCTGGATATGCAACTAGTCTATAGGGAAGCTCATTGATTACACAAGTCACAGGGACTTCCCTTGAGTCCATAACATAACATTTACCATGGGTACTATCAACGTTTAGTCCCAGTGCCTCCATGATCTTGGCTGGCATTGTATTGTTGGATGCTCCATAATCAATGATATAATTTTTCAAAAAAATTCCCTCAACAATTAGTGTGAGAAAAAATGGGTCTATCTTTTTAGGATAGGTTGTTACTAAATTTACCAGGAACATATGAGGGATTTTAGTGATTACTCCCTCAATATCTTTCTCTTTCTTTTCCTTTTCACTCACTCTTGGTGGAGTTGACACCACTAGGTCATTACAAGTTCTAGTAGCACCATTGATAAGGGCTACTGCCTTTTGTTTGTGCTCGTCAATTCTCATCATCTCAAGCAAAGGAACAAACACTTTTACCTGACTAAGCAATTGAAACATGTCAACAAGAGTGTATTTAAGCAAATCAATTGGGACCATACCTTGTTTTGTATTTCTCTCCTTTTGTTTCCTTGGTTATTTCAGCTTTAGGCTTGGCATCCTTCTTTGCAAATTTAGAATTCTGCTTTTGTGCCTTTGTCTTTATAGTAGGGGACTTGAGCTCTCCATCTATTTTTGGTTTATCAACATTTTCATCCCAAATTTTGTCTCCCTTACCTTCCTTTGCCTTAATTCCTTCCCCTTTTCCATAATATTTTTTCTCTTTTCCTTTCACATTTTTCTCTTTGATAAAAATACTATCAAGACTACCTTGGTCACCACCCACTATTTTGTTCCATAGATGATATGAACCTTTGGCTTGTGTAGCCAAGGCCATTGTATACCTTCAAATTTCTTCATTCAAAGGTCTCCTTAAAGACACATTATGTTCATTTGCTTCCATTGTATACACTTCATTATCATCATCTTCATTTGAGAGAGCTTGTTGGTGATATGCATTAGCTATATTCCTTTAGCTATCTACATCAAGTTCATGAGACTCCATATCAGACAAGCATTCATTATCAACAAAATCAAAACCATCCATAATCATATTAATGTCAACATCATCCTCATTAGACTGATCACATTCTTCAGGTACACCTTCTTCAACTTCAACCAACTGTGCAAATGCACATTGATGAGGAGAATATGGCATTTGACAAACCATACACCAAGGGGTCTCATCAACAAAAAATTTTGAGTTTTTCTACAAAGGATCCGAGGGAACCTTGTTTTGAGCATTCTTTTGATTGTTAGGAAGGGGCTTCCCATTATGCAAATTCATGTTATATGGATGATCTTGTAGCTAAGGAGGTCTCTCATTCTTATGATAGTTGGACTTCTCATAATTTGACAGGCCTTTTTCTTTCCTAGTAAGTCTGTAACTGATATCCTTCATAGTATTTGTAACATTGTCAATCTTGTCCTCAAGTGAACCTCCCTTAGCACCAGATCTTTTATCCTTTTTTTGGATTCTTGAGGATTTTCACATCATCCCTTCTCCCAACCTTACCAGTTGCTCTACTGATACTGTCAATATGGATTTCCATCTTAAAGGCTTCACTCAATGTTTGAGTATTTTTATCCAGTAGGCGATAGCTCATCTTTGCATCAAAGGAATTGCAATAATTCACCAGGCATACACTATCATTTAATTGCAAATGAGGGGGTAACCTTTACATAGCTTTTTGAAACCTCACATTGAAATCAGCTACAACCTCATTAGAACTTTTAACAATATTATTAAATTGATTTAACAGAAACCTTGAATTGGTTTTATCATTGTACTACTCTCTAAACATCCTCTTAAACTCCTCCCAAGAACCAATACCCTCAGCAAGAAAACTTCTATACCACTCTCTGGCATCTTCAATGAGTGACCACATGAACAACTTCATCATCACATCTTCATCTTCTACTACAAAATCATCCATGACATTGGAAAATGCTTTGAGGTGGTCCTCATCACTTAAGGAATTGTTGCCAAAGAATCTAACCAAAGAAAACCTAAAATATTTATGAAATGGATTAGGATAACTAGGAATTCTAGGAAAGCACAACTATTGATATCTCTCCACTTGCATTGGTCTCCTAGTAGCTTGGTCTTTATGAGAATTTCTATGCTCATCATCCTTTTGATCATCAGATTGATTCTTATCCTTTCCCTTTCCATCTCCACCATTACTACCACCTCCATTCTTCTTTCCATCACTGTCTTCAAAATATGAACTCTTGTTTTTATAATTTCCTCCACCTCCACCACCCTGATCTCCACCACAACCTCCAATAGTAGTGTGTCCCTTAGAATTTTTCTTTTGTGAGTAATTTTTATTATGTCTAGAGCTTGAAGCTCTTGGATCAAGTATGGAGATCTTAAGGAAAGAGATCTTCCTTGCTATTTCTGCATTTGTAGCTTCAATTTCAGCTTTCTTCAACTCTTCTTGTAACTTTTCATTTTCTAGTTGTAACCTAAATATCTCAGGGTTAGGAGGCATGTTTGATGGACTAGGATTAATCTTAACATTTTGGGTGGATTTATTAGTGGATGATGTATTTTTACTTGTATTGGTGTTGGTATTAAAGGTATTAAAGGTAGTTTTCTTATGCTAGTCAATGGGATTCTTCCCATGGTCTACAGGTTGTGATTTCTTAGTAGTAGTAAATAGATTTGAGGTTTTAGTGGCTGCAATAGATGAAGTATAAGTGCTTGCAGCAGAGGTCCCCATTGATATGGTTACCTTAGCTGGATCGGGAGTTATCTTAGAAGAAAATCTAGAAGCATTTTCATAAATTACCTTATGCTTTGCATCTTCTTTCATCTTCTCAATTATTTTCTTATGAGCATCTCTTTCAAGCATCTTAGCTTTAATTATATCCTCCATCTCCTTCAAATCCTTTTCTTTTTTCTCACTCAATTCCATGATTCTGCATTCTTCTTCTTCCTTAAGCCTATGTTCTTCCTCTTTTAAGGCTTGCATATCTTTATCTATATCCTCTTCATCTTTTAAAACATATCCAACCTCACTTGGCTCAAGAGTATAGATGGTAATATTAGTTGGTTTCCCCTCAAGGGAATGGTGTAAGGCTACATTAGGGGATTCACCTCTTGGCTTAAAATTACCACCATTAAAGACAGATCCAACTCCAGGAGTTGAAGGATCTAGAAATGTCTTATGCTTTTCCAAAAATTCCCACTTATCTTCTCTTGAGACATCAAGTTCATTGTAAAAAACTTCATCAATGGGAAAACTCCCTTGATTTACATTAGGCAGCTCAACTTCATGTGCTTCTTCATGGATATTTTCACTATTCACCTCATTATTAAAAGTAGGAGATGCATTAGCAGGAAGTTTAGTAGACTTACTTGATTCAACATTTTTCTTTTTCTAGGTTGGTTACTTTGTCCTTTGAATGCTCAGACTCCATCTTCTATTTAGGATGCGTCTTTGTGTAACTTCTAGTCTTCCTCATGGTGTCAAATTGTCCTTCAAATTTCTCTCTCACTTTCCTTTTGGGAATTTATTCTTGCACTAGCACAAGAGACCTCAGAGTCGCCACCCAGGACACTGGGAAATAGAAATTTATCACACTTTGGATCTGCACTTGCAATCTAAGAGAAGAATTTGAACATAACCTGACACAAGATGAAGGAATGAACCAAAACTTGATGCATAAAACTGGACTTCACTTAAATGATGAATATTTTGAACAAATTGCTCTCCAAGTAGTGAAGCATAATAAAATACTTAACTCAGACTATACCAGATCTACTTAGAGATGTTGGACTAACAATGTCCCCAGAAGATTTTTCAATCTATTGGTTATTTTTTAGAACCAAACTTAATCTCATTCACTATCTATGAATTCACCATAATTCAATGGTAAATAGTGGTGAGGATTGGCCAATGAAAAAGTACTAGCTTGCTAGGCTAGACCTCTACTCTTCGAGATTTGTGAAACCCAGGAGGGTGATTGTGACAATGTCTATATGATACTCTTGTACCATTTTATCATGAACATTGAAACAAATAGATACATTCCTATCAGATGCAAATATACAAAATTATTTAAGGATTTGGATGACCCTTTAACTAATTGTTACCTAAAATGAGGAATGAGTAGTACTTCATACCACTATACTACAATTATAGGTGTGCTAGAGATTTTCATTAAGATTTGTGTTCTTTTTCAGGTATGGGATAGCTCACTAACATCAAAGATAAACAAATAAATGGAGCAGTGCTTTATCTATGGGTGATAGACTCATACTTGCAATAAATTGTAATACATTAGCAATGTAAACAATTATTTAAAGACTATTGATATAGTACTTTGCAATATATGAACTCGATGTATCCAGAAATAGAAACTACTTAGTAATCCTTGAATTTCATCTCACAAACCCATGATTTCATTTAAGAATTTACTTAGATATTTGAACTAAAGCAGAAACAAAATCACACATTCAACCACAATGATTGAAGACAAATAAAAGAACCTTGATCCCTTTATTCATAATTTGAAAGACAAAATATAGAGGAGTGAAACTAATCTAGAATGTGCAATTATCATTCATACACCATTTCTGCTATAAAACCATTAAGTTAATTACAAATTTGAATATTCCTATGACTCAACACTACTCAATTTCTTTGTGCTTGAATTACAAAACTACTCATAGAAGAGCTCAAAATTGCTTAACCATCAAAAGACCTATGTAACTGGCCTTGAATTTCCATTTATAGAAACATGGGAGCAACAAGAATAGAGCCAAATTACAATTAAAGTCACATTTATATTTGACATAGATTTTAGTTTTAATTTCAAAATTCCCCACACAATTACATTTGCACTTTGCAAAGTGGGGAGAAAACACATAAGAAAAAAATTATTTTCATTGCTAAGGAAGATACACCCTTCTTCGAAAAGACACCTTTCATTCATTGCAACAACATCAAAATATCTTCCTCACGAGCCAAAAGTGTTATCAACATGTGCACTCTGTCAACAAAACTTAAAAAGAAAGAAAACCAATAAAAGAGAGAAGAATGAACCATCCAAGTCAAAATTTATGCCACCAATCTTCATGATGGGGAGAGAAAAATATTTTACAATACTTTAGAAAAATCCTAATATGTACTCTTTCTAGGCTATGCATAGTTTCCCTCCCATCTGTTATTCACCATGTTTTTCATCACCTTCCTAACACGGGCTCATTCAGTGAACCTCTCCAACCATGTGTCATATTCATTTTTAATGAGTCATTTCATGTCCAATAAGGTCTGCACCTTTGCACTATGCTGAGTGTACCTTGCATCAATTAATGCTCTAGCTTCTTTAAAAAATACATCCATTCTCATTTCAACTCCATCCATGTTGTCAATGTTGGGATTTATCATGGAGTAATCAATTATAGTTAACATGATCTTAGCCTGTGAGAGAAAATTTCCCAGCTCGTCATTCCACTTGGTGAAATCCTTTAAATCACCTTTATCATCTAGTATTTTGGGCATTCCATGCTCCTCCATATCCCTAAATATTCTTAATTTGTTTTGAATTTCCATCCCTAATTTCCCATGAAAGGTTATAATTTCATTTTTTAGATAAATGGCCTGTAATATCTCAGGAACATTAGTAGGAGCTTCAGGATTTTCCTACATCTTAGGCATCATTTCCTTAAGTGTTCCTACTTTGGTGCTCCATTTTCTCCAATCAATTTGAAAAGCCCTTTGAACCTACAAATGTTTGATGTTAGCCTCATGGATGTTTTCTTAGGAAACCCACACATCATTAGCTCTATTGACCAATTTTTTCACTCTATGATTCAATACAATTTACCACTTTAACAGTTTCTAGTTTCTCTTTACTTGTATTCTCCATTTTTTATTTCAAATCTTGATTCAAATTATGTACTCACAGTGGCAGGGTCTCTCTATCCTATGTAGACAAGTCTAAAGTAGAACTTGTTGGATATGGCAGGCCTCTTTATCTAGTTGCAAACACTTTATCATGTTCATCCATCAATTTTTTGTTTCTATCAAACAATTTCTTATAGTTAGCCTCTGTAATCTTAGTAGTATCCATAGTTAACATTACAACATGCATTGTCAATTGTACAACTGTAGTGGTAATCATTTATGTAGCCCTTTTGATAACTGTGTGAACCAAGATCCTAATACCTGCAAAACACAACAAACAAACATATTAGAAGATTGAAATGCAAGTTAAGACCAAGATTCCCCATAAAATCTATTTAACTATGCTCAAAATAGGAATAAAACAAGAACACAATGAAATAAGATGAAATACAAACTAAATCCTATTAAGAACATGCAAACTCTTGATCTTATGGGGGATTTGGTGCCAATTTGATATAGAAATTTTCCCTTTACCAACTCCTATGCAAGCTTTGTTGATTGATGATGAAGAGTGATCCACTTTTATGAAGATTGATGAAAGCTCCAAGCCAAAAATATGCATAACCTAGCTAAGAACTCAATGGTGATGGATAGAATTTGCTAATTATTTGAGCATAGTAAGTTTACTCAAATTGTGGATGATAAAATGAGGATATGAGCTCTTTATTTATAGAATGTCAAGATGGATGAATGTCCAAATTTGAGAAATGTAGGACTAACATTCATCCAATGATATGATGCCACTTGTCAAGCTATGAATGGATTGAGGATGTACAAGATTTGGGGATTGTGCCAATAAATGCAAATATTTGAAATTCAAATTTGTTGAAATGACTTGCAAGAGGCAAGGGAAATTGCAATAAATTTCACTTGGCTCAAGGCAAAGGACATGTAAGATGGATTTATTTCCTTGTTGGATGTACATGTTGACTTGGAATTTTTGAATTCAAATTGAGAGAATATTCCAAAAGATGCCTTGTGAGGAAAATAGAGATTTAATAAATGAATTAAATCTATTTTCATGTGCAACTTGCATTATCTAGAGGATGGGACATGAGATGAGATTAAATTAATCAAGGGTCAATTAATTTAATAGGAGATTAGATGATGTGACCCATTTGACTCAAATTTATGGATTTATTTAAATCAAATAAGAGAGGAATATGATAAGAGGTTAATGAAATAAGGATTTTGATTTATTTAATTAAAAGAGATGGTGTTAGATTAAATCAAATAAGGTTTTTATTTATTTATTTTAATGGATAGACTTTAGATATTTAATAAAATAAATTGATTATTTAATTAAATAGGGATAATTAGATTAGTTGTGATTGATTTAATTAACAAAAGAGAGAGATTTAATTAAATAACTAGTTTATTTAATTAAGGGAGGGATATTGATGAATTTAATCAGATAAGGAGATTTGATTAAATGGTTAGACCAAGGGATGATTCAAGATGAAACGATGTTAGTAGTCAAGATCGGAGTGTGATATCAATCTGTATATTTTCGATGTCTACATTTTTCCCCTCTTTGAAGCGATGCACTTGTTGCGTTGGTTCAAAGAATAACCTTGCCCTGATCAAAAGTCAAAATTTCTCTAATTTTTTTGGATGCCTCACTATTGCCCCAGCGAAAAGAATTATGCCGGTATACTGCCCCCTCGAGAGATCGGGCGAAGAAGTTTGATTTGAGGGTCGATCTCTCAAAAAAGAAATTCAAGATCAGTTCAACTCAAATATTTGATTTAGACAGATTTGATGATGTAGACAGTCATCATCCATGGGTAGCCTCATGCCTATTTTTGATATATTACACCCACTTGATCCTGATTTATACCATGATAGTTGCATTCTTGATGATATATATGAGCTGATGATTTTGATATGATGCATTGATATGTTAGTGCAAAGTGGTATGATGATGCGTAATGTAATATGAACGTAATGTGTGCAATGGATTATCTGATAATGCTTATGTGCCTATTATGTATGATTATGTAATATGTGGTAATGTGAAATGGTTATGACATGCAAATGAATGTTATGCGAGGATTTATGTGATAGATACAATGTTATGCAATGTAATGGATGAAATGCAATGTAAAAATGTATGCAATGTAATAAAATGGATGTGCTTATCTATAAAGAATGCTTATAATAATCTGTTTATATAATGATGGAAATGTAATTCATGTGTTTCCTATATGTTATGTTGATGCAATATGCTAATGATTTGTGGATGCAGGATCATTGATGATGGTGATGATCAACTATCATAGTACCTTGTTAGCGTGATAAGTAAGAAGAGACGAAGTCCTTTTAAGAAGACACAAGATGATAAATATGCAAATGATGATGATTACTTGCCGAGGAGTTGGGATTTTCAAAGGGCCAGTTTCCTTATGTTTGATAACACATGTGATACGATGCATCAAGGTATAGAAAACCAGGATGGCATTGTACCTAGTGTGATGGACTTTGACTTGACAAATAGATAGGAGTATTCTTGTTCACACCTGACATACGGAAACCTTACTAGGATGCACTTTAGAAGTTTCAAGCATCTCAGACCAAAGCACGAAAAGGTATAACCAATCAATGCAATAGTCAACAAGCTATCCAAAACATCCTCTATACATATCTAACAAAGCAAGTATTTTCCAAGTTATTTTACAAGAAACGTCCAACAAGCATAGCAGACAAAAGGATAATGATCATTGCCCCATTCCTTTCTCTCTAAATCCTTCGTTCAGATATCATCGAGAGGTCCTTGGATTGAGCGCAATAAGATAAGTCAAAAGACAAAGATAAAGCACACAAACAATCTGATGTTCTTCAATAATGCTAACCAAAAGGGGATGTTCTTTTAAGGATAAGAACCGAACTATTTCCAAAAGATAATGCCCATTGTAGGAAGGATACATCCTAGGACATGTTAGTGGATGGCGGACATCATTTCGTTTATCCAGAGTGTTCTTTCTGATAAATAATGTCCCTTGTAGGAAGGATACATCTTAGTACATGATGTTATTAGATGATTGATATGGGACTATTTGGATGATGGACTATCGACAAAAAGAATTGACCAACTTGTTTACGTACTGACTTAGACTTGAGATTTGGCATTTTTGAGTTTTCACTTTTAACCTGCTAGACTTGTTTCTAACTGTTTCACCAAAGGTTGAGGATGATGATTAGTTTATTATGGATGGTGTTATTGCAGGTGCAAGCGAGATGAGATGGATGGATTTTTTCAAATATTTGGATTTTTTGACGTTTTACAATGTTTTGAGGTTGTTTTTAGTATTTTTCGAGATTTTCAAATGTTTTGATTTTTGATTTTCCAATGTTATAGGTTTTCTGAGATTTTGACCAAAAGACTAATCTAAGGATCTATCCTAGGGGCCTCGGGGGCTGATCAATAGATTATCCTTGCCTACGTTATACATGCAGAGACCACGTAGTTCGACTGACGACTTGACCGATTTATAGATGGAGATATACATGATGAGATGTCATTTTATTATGACGGACTCCTATAGGATTGACCTAAGTGTCTCGGGGGATGATTAAAGATCAACCTTTCCTACGTTCAAGCTCAAAGACAATGTAATTCGACAAGACGACTCTGTTTTTGACTTTTTGATTGACTTTTTTACTTGTTTTTGGATTTTGATATGTTTTGATGTTTTTGGATTTTGTGATTTTCTGATGTTTTTGGATTTCCTGATATTTTGATGTTTTCGAATTTTTTGATGTTTTTGGATTTTCTAATATTTTGATGTTTTTGGATTTTCTGATGTTTTGATGTTTATGGATTTTCTGATTTTTTGATGTTTTTGGATTTTCCAATTTTTTTGATGTTTTTGGATTTTTTGATTTTCTGATGTTTTTGGATTTTCTAATTTTAGGACTTTAAGAATATACATTAATCTAATCCAATGAGAACATGCCCCTAGCGTGATGCAATAGACTACTTCGATAAAGGAAGGACAAACTGACTTTGAGGATGGGCCGAGTAGTACTAGGAGGGATCATGATACGAAAACAGGACCAAGCTATGGTGCGGATGCGAGTGGATGAGTGATGGATAGAGACCTGAATGTGATGGATGATGGAAGCGAAATGGATGGATGATGCAGAACAAGTCGTAATGATCTTGGTGGATGGAAAGTGCTTATTTATGCAAGGCACCTATTTGCCAAGTTTTCACCAAGGTACTTGCCCAAAGTGCCACCAAAGTGGTTTTCACTAGAGGATGATTTTTTTCTCTTTACTATTTTTTATCCTTTTTTTTTCTTTTTTTTGGATTTTTTGCTTTTTTTTATTTTTTTGTTGTCACCAAGACACCTGTTTGCTAGGTTTTTGCCGAAGTAACCATTTTTTCAGGACTTTTTCTGATTTTTTTCAATTTTTTGGTTCTATACCTTGAAAGGTTTAGGCATAAATTTTTTTGAGATGGGAGCTATTCATGGGCTCCTACAGAGGTTCCCCTTCGGGTGTTGATAACTGATATACCCCTAATTTGTAACTTGTTGTTATGACGAACGGTCCTAACCAATTGGGTTCAAACTTTCCTTTGTTGCTTGGGTTTGGGATATTCTTCTGATTTTCTTTTAAGACTAGTTCTCCGACTTGGAATGTCCTACTTCTGATTTTCTTATTGTAGCTCCTTTTGAGTCTATTCTGATAGACTTGCAAATGATTCAAAGCATCTATACGTCCCTCATCCAGTAGCTCTAGCTCATTTAGTCTTGATACCTAGTACTCTTCATCTGTGATGAGGTTTTGCAGTGATATCCTGAGGGATGGGAGCTCGATCTTAATGGGGAGTACGACTTCTGATCCATAGACCAAGGAGAAGGGGGTGGCATTGGTGGGTGTGCGGATGCTAGTTTGATAGGCCCAGAGAGTAGGATTAAGCTACAGATGCTAGTCACGATCTGCGTCATTGACCTTTTTCTTAAGGATTTTCAAAATGGTTTTGTTGGTAGCTTTTGCTTGGCCATTGCCTTGGGGATAGTACGGGGTGGAGAAGCGATGTTGGATTTTGAATTTCTCGCACAAGTTGTGAACCTCCTGGTTCTTGAATGGTGTCCCATTATCTAAGATAATGGCTTGTGGGACACCGTAATGATAGATGAGATAGTTTAGGATAAATTTTGAGATCTACTTCCCAGTTATATACTTCATGGGTATGGCCTCCACCCACTTTGTGAAGTACTTAGTTGTAGTTATGATGAATTTGTGGCCATTGGATGAGGTGGGTGTGATTTTCCCAATGAGATCAAGTCCCCACTGCGAAAAGGGCCATGGTGTGATAATAGGATGAAGCTCTTGAGCTGGTGCATGGATGAGGTCCCCATGCTACTGACATTGTAGACACCTAGCATGATCATGTGCTTCTCTCTCCATTGTGGGCCAATAATACCCCATCCTCAGCAATTTTTTGGCTATGGTCATTCCACTCGAGTGTGAACCACACATGTCATTGTGTACTTCAGTTGGAGCAGTTAATGCCTCCTCAGCATTTAGGTAGCATAATATGTTAGAGTAATAAGTTGTTTTACTTAATTAATTACATCACATTGATTAATTAATTAAGTCACTTATTCCTCTTTATTACTTAAGCTAAACTTAGGCACATTAATAATTAATTATTAATTATTAAGCGTGCACACTAGGGTTTCCCTTTTTAGGGTTTCGTGATCTCCTTCATAAGGATTGATCACTTTGTAATAATTGATTCTCTTAATGCATTTTCACTGAGAGGTTTTACAGAGCATATTTTGGTTCTTCATATCTTTTGCATGTGACAGGTATTCATCTTGCATGCAGGTGATCTTGGATTGTAACATGGTATCAGAGCTCCAGACCTGCAGCTGCCTGTTCGTGATCTGAAGATATGGCCTCTTGGTGAGTTTCGAGTGCAAGGGTTTCCACAGGCATCTTTTCTACAAGATCTGGGGGTAGCCATCTTTTCGGGACACAATGGGCTCAAACGGATGCCGCCATCGCGTTCGCAGCGTCCCAAAACCCTAAAAACGCCTGTCAAATCATCGATTTTGGTGCAAGTTGGTCGGGAGGCAAAAAATTTTTGTCGGAAGGCCGTGCGGTCTCCAAAGCGCGGATCGAAGCTCAAAAAATTTAAAAGGGCAAAAAGCGTGTTTCTTGGGTTCTGTGCCGGCGCTCACAGTTTAGAAAAGAATCCCGCCCCCCGGCGGTCACCGGGCGGCCACCAAATCGCCGCTCGCCACCAGCGCATCCGCCCATCCGCCGCCTCCCTCCAGCCCCCGGTCGGCTCTCTGCAGTTTCCCGGCGGTCCTATGGGGACCAGGAGCTACGCGGAAAAACACCGGCCGGCACTCCGATTTCCGGTGATTTACCTGCAGATTCCGGCAACAGCAGCCAAAACGGCGAATGAATCTCCCCAGATTCCTACAGAATATTCCGGCAATGGCACAGTTTCCGGCAGCCGAATTTCTTTTGCAGGGGACCGATTTTTCCGCCAACGGCCAGACGGCCGTCAAATTTAAGCTCGGGTTTTTCTGACGTCAGCATGACGTCATCGGCCATACGGCCTCTATGCCCCCTCCTAACCCTAGTTTTCCTAAAAGAGCATTTTTTTTCTTTTGGCCATAACTTGGGCATACGGTATCGAAATCGGGCAAACGAGATATCGCCGGAAAGCTGGTTCCGAGCACTTTCCAGTAGTACTGTTTATTTTTTAGTATTTTACTGTTTTCATGCATTTATTTCTGTTTGAAGTCAGATGTTGTTTTTGGACTTCCGAGCTCATAACTTTTTGCCACGATGTCCAATTTTCGCCTCGTTTGCGGTGTTGGAAAGGTATTGAGGAGCTCTATGTTGCTGTCCATGCACTTTTTCTGTATCTTTTCCAGGTTTATGCATGTTGTCCTATTTAAACATTGTAGACATTATGGACTCGTTTGCATGTATTTCTCTTTTGTAAATGCACTGAGATAAAGTGCCTCAGCATTGTATGTGTTGTATTGGACTTCTTGCACATCACTTTGTGCCATATTTTGTACTCGCACTATATTATAAAGTGCCATGGGGGGGTTGTGTAGTGCCCTTTGTTTTTCCATCACACCTTTGTCCGGTGAGTGTCCCTCCACGACAACAGTGGATCCATATGATTCCAGCCTCATATGTGTGCTTTGTTTTGCACACCACTTTTTCAGTTGCAAGTTCTTTCTTGTGCACTTTCAGATGCTCTTGGTTCCTCTTCATGCACTACTTTTTGGCATTCAGTTTCAGTGTACCTGTCACGCCTCTCCCTTTTCAGCATTATGGGGGGGTTTCTACTGTTGGTGTTAATGCTTCTTTGGTTTCGCCTTGGAAGGGATCTTCCATTCTCTGTTGATTAGTGTTCTTCAGACTATTGGTACTTGCGCCATTTGTATCTTCATTCCAGATGTTTTGCCTTTGTTTGCCATCTGATTCGAGTAGTGTCGTTGGGGGCACTCATGCAGATTATTGTCTTCTTGATCCTGATCATCATATCTTCAGAGGAGGTTCTTCGGCACCGTAGCAGTCATCTTTTGACAGAGTTTGCAGCTTCTTCATGCTTCTGTGATGTTCTACATGTTCTTCTTTTTCAGGACATTTCCTTGATTTGGAGGCTTTTCAGTCCTTCAATCGCCTTTGATCTCTTTTTGGAGTAGAGTTTTGTTCCCACGAGGTTTTCTCTATTTCTCCACTTTATAGAGATCTTCTGTTTGTACATGGGTACCTTACTTGGCCTTGTTTGCCGGGACCCATCTTTGCTTTCATGCATCTTTTTCTAGTGTTTTAGCTACTTCCTAAGTTCATCTTAAGGGGGGGTGTTAGAGTAATAAGTTGTTTTACTTAATTAATTACATCACATTGATTAATTAATTAAGTCACTTATTCCTCTTTATTACTTAAGCTAAACTTAGGCACATTAATAATTAATTATTAATTATTAAGCGTGCACACTAGGGTTTCCCTTTTTAGGGTTTCGTGATCTCCTTCATAAGGATTGATCACTTTGTAATAATTGATTCTCTTAATGCATTTTCACTGAGAGGTTTTACAGAGCATATTTTGGTTCTTCATATCTTTTGCATGTGACAGGTATTCATCTTGCATGCAGGTGATCTTGGATTGTAACATAATAGGGTACCTTCTATGCTCCTACAGTATAGGGTATCACCTAGGATGACAAATCTAGATGCCTTTTTAACAAAGGTTCATTTTCGGTTTGTTGGTAGGTCAGCGGGTATGACTCCTATGCGAAGGTATGTATAGATGTCATGATACCAAGGATCACTAGGACTAACAATTTCACATACATATTCTGATTCTGGTACCTTGAATGCGGGAACAAGAAGCTGCTCAATCAAGAATTCATATTTTTTGAATATTGTTGGGAATGTCCAGTAGGGACCCAATTGTTGCCATGGCATCTGCTGCTTTGTTGTTGGTTCTAGGAATCTGCTCAAATGTTATTTCTATAAAATATTCTTTGAGAGTCTCCACCAATTTCTTGTATGGAGTCAGCTTGTCATCCTTGGTCTGATATTCATTATTGACTTGATTTATGATCAACTGAGATTTTCCATACATTTTAAGAGTCATGATGTTCCATTGTACTGCTATCCTGAGACCTATAGTCAAAGCCTCATATTCCACAATGTTATTAGTGCAAGGAAATGCTAGATTGTATGACCTTGGTATGCAATCCCCTTGTGGAGTGATGAAGAAGACACCAACTCCTGATCTGTGTTGTGTGTACGAGCCATCGAAATATAGTTTCCAGTGGTCAGCTACGTTGAGGTTAAAAATGGATTCATCTGGAAACTTTGAGACAAGAGGATTATCTGAATAGATAGGTGCCTCTACTAGTTGATCTGCAATAACTTGTCCCTTGATTTCTTTCCTCTCCACATACTCAATGTCATATTCTGATAATATCATTACCTATTTTTCCATTCTTCCTGTGAGCATTGCCTTTGATAATAGATACTTGAGGGGATCAATTTTCGCGATGAGCTTTATCTTGTGTGCCAACATGTAATGTCTAAATTTTTGGGATGCAAACACTACTATGAGGCATTCTTTCTCAATGAATGAGTAGTTTAGCTCATGACCAACCATTGTTCTACTGATATAGTAGATATCTGTTTTCGTCATGCTAGGCTAAGAGAGCCCCAAGGTCTGTTGTTGTTGCTGACACATATAAGATCAATGGCTTCTTTGGGATGGGTGGCATTAAGACTAGTGGTGTCAATAGATATTGCTTGATTTTTTTGAATGCTTCTTCACATTTTGTATCCCATTTGTAGGCTACTCCCTTGTGGAGTAGGTGAGAATATGGGTTCTGCTTGTTTGCCAGTTATGCTATGAATCTTCTGATGGATTGGATTCTTCCTTGGAGGCCTCTCAGTTGCCTTAATGTTTTTGGTGCCTCCATCTCAAGGATTGCTTTCACTTTTGCCGGATCCACCTCGATACCCCTCATGGACACTATGTATCCTAGAAATTTACTTGATTGTACGCCGAAGATGCACTTCTTGGGATTTAGTCTGACTTTGTATTCCTCCATTCTATCAAAGATAGCACTTAGGGTTACTATATGATCTCATCTTTTTCTTGACTTAGCTAGAATGTCGTCGACATAGTCTTCAACTGTTTTATGAATCATGTTGTGGAATATCAACGCCATGGCCCTTTGATAGATTGCTCCTGCATTCTTTTGGCCAAATGGCATCATGTTCCAGTAGTAGGTCCCCCATGGAAAAGTGAAAGCAGTCTTATGTTGATCTTCATTTGCTATCATGATCTGGTTGTATCCTAAAAATTTGTCCATTACTGATAGCATCTCATGTCCTGCTGTCATGTTTACTATCATGTCGATGTTGGGAAGCGGGAAATCATCCTTTGGACATGCTTTGTTCAAATCTCTAAAGTCTATATAGATTCTAATGGCTCCGTTAGGTTTTGAAATAGGTACCAAATTTGACACCCACTCTGGATAATTGATTGATCAGAAAAATCTTGCATCTAACAACTTTTTGAGCTCCATTTTGACCAATAAGGCTATTTGAGGATGCATTTTTTGAAGCTTTTGTTTAACCAGATTTGCTTCTAGATACACTGCTAAGTGATGAACCATAGTCTCTAGATCAAGCCCTGGCATATCAGCGTAACTCCATGCAAAGTTTATTTGTCTTTCCCTTAGGAATGCTGCTAGGAGTTCTTGCTCTTCTGATAATAGTGATTCTACATAAAATGTGATATGCAGGGTCTCCTTTCTTCCTAGGTTGACAGGATTGCATTTTTTGGCCAATACTGTTGACTTCTCCTGATGAATAGCTCTTAAAGGAATATTGAATCCTTCATCCTCGGGTGCCTCAGAGAGGTTTTCACCATTGGATACGTCCTTTCTTTTTACTTTTTTCTTGTCAGAGAGTGCCACAGTGTGGTTTTCACTCAAGGACTTGGATATGATTCTTAGTTTCTCACTTTTGTGACTGAAGGATTCAATCATTTCCCCATAATAGGCATGTGTGTCCAACTCCATTATAAACCCTGCCTTATGATCTCCATCTAGAATGTTATCCCTCAATCCCATGAATTCTGAGAGTGCCTCATTGTTTTCGAATGTATCAAGAACTGGTGGTCCTCGTTCTTCGTAGTCGATGAGTTGGGGATATACTAAGCAGATCTCATGGTTTTGATGGTCTATTTCAAAGGAGAGGGTGCTAATAATACATAGGGTGGTGTCCTCAAATAACCTAGGTAGATTGGTCATGGTATCATCCTCATCGCTACTAATATAGGCCTTAGTTATAAAGTTATGTATGTCTCTACCTATGGATATCGATGAGCGTACTTCTAATAGTATTGGCTGAGGAGAAATATTAACCGTTCTAACCGGAGGACTTCGGCCATGTATGGTTATACTCATAGGGGTACATCCAAGGCCAATATTTGTTATCAGTCGTGTCTCTGGCATGATAGGTATTATGAGCTCATTGTCATTTTGTCCCAATCTTTGGTTTCTATCGTAGCCCATTGTGAGCATCATTTGTAGGCCCTTGCTTGTCTCATCCATTGCTAGTGTAGGTGCTGGTCTTTCATCTTGATAAAGCATATGTGATGGATCCTCCTCAATAACCTCCTAGCCAAGGTCTCCCCAGCTTGTGAATTCAGGATAGTCTTCAGGAGATGTTTGTGATGTGGAAGCTTGGTTTTCTTGTGGACGTCCCTGTGATATGGGAGATTGTGGTAACTATCCTACCACAAAAGCATTGTTAGGTAGCTTGTAGCTTCCACAACCATCATCCTGGATGATGAGCTTGATGTTCAAAATGTGGAAATGGCAGGAGTGGCGAGTTTCTTTTTCATAGAAGTGGATGCGAGGGTGGCGGGATCGATGTATTGTGTGGATGGGCACTCATCATTTTTTGGCACTTGGGGGATTTTTTAATACTTTTCTTCAAGATTTTTGCAATATGAGAAAGGTTCGAGATCTCCATGGATGGTAACTTCTTGTCCATTATGTGTAAATTTCACACATTGGTGGAAAGTTGATGCTACGGCTTTCATCGCATGGATCCATGGGCATCCCAAGAGGATATTGTATGGAAAATCAAGGTCCAAGACCTGACAAGTGGTTTCCATGAGAGTCGACCCTACTTGAATAGGGAGTTTGATTTTTCCTTGAGACACTCTTTCTTGGTCATCATATGCTCTTATCGTGATGCCCTTTCCTTTGTCGATGGAATCTTCTAATATTTTCAACTATTTGATGAGGCTTAGGGAACATATGTTCAAGCCCGCACCTCCATCCACCAAGACCCTTTTGATTTTTCTCTTATGTACTATGGCTTCCAAGTGAAGTGTGTGGTTGTGAGATGGTTGGGTGGGGAAATCTTAGTCATAAAATGTAAGGAGATTAGGTGTTATGATATTTCTGACCATAGATTGGAATTGCTCCACATCGAGATCTGCGGGGATGGTAGATGAGGCTAATGCTTCCTCAAGGATCTTTTTATGAGCTGATGATATTTTTAACAACTCCATGATGAAGATGTGTGTTGGTGTTCTCTTGAGTTGATCTAGGACATTGTATCCATGTAGAACAGATCTAGATGCAGGGACCCTATTTGGTTGGGATGATTCTGTGATGGTGACTTTTCCGCCTCTTGTGGTGACTCCACAATCTTCAGCATGGGCGCCCTTGTTGGTGATGACCATGCAGTCTTCATTTAGGGATGCAACGACTATTACATACACATGATTTACACTGCACTTCCCTTTGTCATTTTTATTCCCTTTGTTGCCATGATTCGGCATCGGATTCATGTATATTTTAAGATCCTGATTTCCCATAGGTTGTTCCACATTTATGATTTTCTTATCAATGAGATCTTGGATGATGTTTTTGAGTCTCATGCAACTGTTTGTAGTATGGCCTCTGATTTTATGAAATTCACAAAGTTGATTCTCGTTATACCAAGGAGGTTTGACATCAAGTTCTTGGTAATTCTCAAATGTGGGAGGCTTGATAAGTTTTTCATTGATCAATTTTTTCATTATGTCCTCAAGTGGTTCCCCCAAAATGGTGTATTTTCGTTTGGGATAACTTTTGCGTTGGGGTGGTCCCCTTTGGTCATTGAGATTATTGATAGTTGGGTAGTTGTTGGGTTGATATGTTGTGAGATGAATGTTTTGATGTTGTATTTGGATTTGTTGTGCGGGTGTGTTTTGACGAGGACCACTAATGACCACCTTGGAATCTATGACACCATCATTAGTAACATTTTTATTTCTTGCCCACGTACGAGGTTTATCATTGTAATTGGATGGTGGGTGGTTGTTTTGTTGTTCGTGGTATGATGTTGATTCCGTGGGTTGAGTCACAAGGGCTCTTTCGATGTTGAGCACCTTGAAGATCAATTGATCATATGTGGTGATTCCTTGAACCTTGAGATGAAATGCCAAGCGGCCTTCAAGGTTGGCTATGATGGTGCAAACTTGTTATTCTTCTGGCATGGTCCACTTGCTCCAATTGGATTTGGATCGCCATCGTTGTAGGAATGAGGTGAATGATTCACCCTTTCCTTTTTTTAGGGCTAAGAGTTCTTCGAGACTAACATCCATTGCAATGTTGCATGCATAATTTTTAATGAATGTGTCCCTAATTTCTTGGAATGTTCTAATGCCTAAAGATAAGCGAGAGAACCATTCTATAGCGTGGCCTACCAAGCTCCTAGGAAATAGCTGCATCAGATAAGTATCGTCATATGCGACCTCTGTGTAGTGAACCTGGAATTCCCTAATGTGATCTTCAGCGTTTTCATCCCTCCATATTTGTCAAATTTTGGGATTTCAAATCCCTTGGGGAATGGTTTCATTGCTAAGCTCCTATCAAATGGATAGGGACACAAGTTGCTTGGTGTTTTGGTTGTTTGCCTTGATTGAAGGTCGAGCACTTGTTGCGAGAGCAACTTGAGTTGTGTTGTCACATCATTTTGCGGATCAGGGGGTGGGATGAAATTGTTTTGGGGTGTTTCAATCATTGGTTGGATGGGTGGGTTGGTCGGTGTGTTGGTCGATGGTATCTATATGTTTTGGCGGGCGAAGTAGGCTTCCACTTGCTTTTGTATGAAAAATGCTTGTTGTTGATCTTGTTGTTGTTGTGCTAGGATTTGTGCTTGTTGTTTCACTTGTTGCTATTCCAACAATGCTTGTTGTTGTGCTTGTTGTTGTTCCCACAATGCTTGTTGTTGGGCTACCAATTCTGCTACTTCTTGTTGCTCTTGATATTGCTTTAATGCTTGTTCGTATGCTTGCAATTGCGCTATTTGTGCAAGAAGTTGTGCTTGTGCTTGCGCTTGTTGTTCTTGATATTGGTTGTTTGCCTGAACTTGAGCTTGTGCTTGCACTGCTTGTGCTTGGGCTTGTGCCTGTGTCACTTGTTGTAATAGAGCTTATGCTTGAGCAGTCTTGTGTGCTTGTAATGCTTGCAAAGCTTGAGCGGCTTTGGTGGCTTGTTGTTGTTGTTGTTGTAATAGGGCTTGAGTAGCTTGTAAGGCGCCTTGGGCTGCTTCGGTGACTTGCGCGGATTGAGCGGCTTGTTGAGCAGCTAGGTGTATGGCTTTTTTCTTTTGCACTTGTTGGTATCCTCTTTGAAAAGTGGCTTGCAATGTTGCGTTATATTGACTTGATGTGGTGGAAGTTGGGGGTGGTGGGGGTGGTGGTGGATTTGGAATGGCGTTTGTGGTAGTGGTGAATGGTGATTTCGTGTTGATGTTTTGAGTGGTGTATGGTGTTATTGGTTTGATTGGTCCATGAGAGACCATGATTTGCGATATTAGGGGGGTGTTTCATGATGTTGCAATTGTTTGTGTGTTTGTCGTCTATTGGTGCAATGTCAACGATAAGTTTTGAGCGTTTGGCATAATGCTTTGATTGATGATGTTGTTTTGATCAATACTTGGTAGAGGGGAAAGCCCTAGACCAAGGAGTGGTGTGGATGATAATGGAAATGGTGGGAGAGGTGGAAATGTAAGGGGTGTTAGTTTTTGTGAAAATGTTGTGGTGTTGAACATGCCCCCTGGTTCAAACATATCTCCCTCTTCTTGTGTATTTGTGAGGAGAGGGGTTTGAGGCATTGCGTGAAAAAATGATGATGATGGATCATGATGGAAGGTGAGAGGAACATTTTTATGTAGTGGGTTTTGGGGTATGTTTTGTTCCAAAGTTGTATTTGCATCCAAATTTTGATTATTAACAAGGGGGTGTGCTTGAAGAGCATTGAGGAATGTGTTTCCCTTGTTGACATTAGGTTGGGTTGGAGCAAACGATGTTGTGATTTGCAGAATGTTTTGCGTGATGTTTTGAGATGGGGGTGTAGATGAGATGAGAATGGTGGATGAGATTGGTGGAAAATATGTCTCTACTATAGTACTCACATCAAAATTTGAAGGTAACTTGGCCCCTTTTTTTTCTAACTCAAGCATGTATAACGAAGGGTTAAGTCTCATCATGATGTTAATGATTTTATGGTTCTCCAGATTTTGGAGCATTTCAGTCATTTCCTCGCGAGACATTCCAAAAGTAAGGTCCTCTTCTTGGTTTTCCTCTTGCGTATTTTGCAATGATGAGAGATTCAACGGATTACTTGATTCGGCGAGATTCATTTCAACGTTTGTTTGGATAAGATCACTTGAAGCGGGTGTTTATTTGTTGGCTTCCATACTCTTCTTGTATTGAGATCTAGTTAGAACCATAAAACGAGGATCAATTTTTGAGAATATGGGGGATGAATCTCTCGATTCTTTTAGATTGATCCCTATTTTATGTCCAAAGTAGAAAGTTTTAGGATTCCTTGAGGATCAAAGGTGATGATATGATGATGATGATGTGGATGTTTTTGGCTTTTGATAAATCTTGAATGAGATACTAGGCTTTTAGGACTTGCAGATTTTGATTTTGATTGGATTTTGGATTTGGGATTTTGTCCTTGATTTTGGTTTTGATTTTTCTTTTGTTTTTTGAACAAAAAGACCCTAAGATGTTGCATAATGATCTCAGGGATAGATTTTCTCAAAGGATGATGATTCGAATATGTGTGAGGAGAAGGATGCATCTACCCACACCTATTCAAAAAAGATGATAGCTTTGCTAAGCATATGAAGAAGGATTCATCTACATATACAAAGCTAAGCAAGATGATTTTGATAACTTTGACTAATCATATGCAAAAGGATGCATTTACACATACCTAACCAAAGGTGATTTTGATAATGTTTGCAAGGATATAGTCTCAATGATTTTGATGATTTTTTATTTTGCCACTAAGCCTAGTATCAAGGATGAGTATCAAGATTTTCCAAAAGGTGATTGTGAGATGATGTTTGTTTTGATGTTTTGAAGGATGTATGAAAAGGATTTTTATTTGATTTGATCCTAAGATGAACCTAAAAAGGACACTTTGTTTGCCTAGACCTAGGTATTGAAGAGTATGCAAATGCTTCTATAGACCTTTGTAACCAAGATATGATTCCATTTGAAAACTCATTTTCGGATTTCCAACCAATGACTTTTGCTTTGGGATTGTGAGTCTTCAACATATATGAAAGTTCATTTTTCTTAGCTTTGCTTAATGTCTTTATTTTACCAAAAACACTTTCTTTGATTAGGTTTTCAAACTAAGATGTCCAATGTCTTAATTTCTTCAAACTCCACAAGATATGTTATGTGGAAATTCAATGAACTTAAGGCAAGGGTTTTCTGATTGTTTACTTAAGGAGACAAATCGAGATATAATCCAATGTTTAGAAACCTATAAGGATGTGAATCCCAAGGGAAAGAAATACCATATGGATTGAGTCAATTGTATTTGTCTTCAAAAGGGTTTGAAATTTGGATGAGGTTCAAGTGGTTGTTTTCATGATGTTTTCAATCAATCAATGCATTTTGTAACCCAAGAATAAGTACAATCCTATGGATGTGTAAGACAATATTTGTTGGATTCCCACTTGGACAAGTCCAGCTACGCTTATCTTTAGCAAATGGTTAGATGCTTGACCCCACTCGCTCCCCTCCACAGAACTCACTTATACGGTGCAACCAAGCATCAACACCCATGAAACTCCCATGACATGTTTTTCATTTCTACTAGAAGACCGTAAAAGTGTGGGTTGGCTTCAGAACGACCGTTCTTGCACCAAAAAATAGATTAAAGGATTTTGGAAAATTCTAGAACATGGGTTTTAGTAAGGACTTTTTGTTGGTGGAGATTGACCCATATGGCAAGAGTCCCCTTTCGGATCCATCTTGTCGGAATCAACCGCGTGATATTGGTGTTTCTTCCAATATCCACATTTATATCCCAGTTGGAAATACTCTTGGCTTTAGAGTGTTACCGGTTGAGTCGTTCCCTTGGGTGAGTACTTTTTCTTCAAGGCAGGCCATCTAGGATAAACAAAAGTGAATGAAGAACAATATTCGTAACTCGATCAATCCTTGTTGGCAACAAGGAGAGAGAATATATGCAACAATTCCCCCACTCACACTCGTACAAGATGTTCAATTTTAAACCCAAATCAAAGTGTGGAGGTGATTGCTTTATCTCACCCTAAAGTCATGAAAAAGGCCTTTTGATTCTCAAGATCTCTATAAAGCGTGAGAGAAGCGCATACGTCTTTTTTCAATGAGGTTAGTTTAAGTAAGCCCTCACAAAAACAAAGTTGCACTTGTTCTTTTTAAATCCACAAAGCAAAATGTGAGTTATTTTTAGAGCACCAAAAGAAAAATGATAGACATTTTGTTCAATTATTATCCAAAGAAACAAACTCTAGTAAGTTGTAGTCCTAATGTTCATTTTAAGCCTTTTGTATTGTTCTTTTTAGAGCCCAAATTGAAATCTATTGAGTCCTAAAAGCTTGAAGTGATAAAATCCTTTAAACTTGGAATTATAATTGCTTCCAAGAGTGTCTAAAGACACTTTATACAATAGAGAAATGATGTCATAAGAAGCTTTCCTTTTGTTTCCTCCTCCCCTTTTTGATTTCTTAACCTACAAAAGTGATAAAAATGTTAGATGAGATTAAGAAACAAAAGGATATAGGGGTTAGATGAATCATTAACCATAAAAACCCTAAAAATTAAACCAAGTTATGATGTCTTTTGACTTTAGATGCAAATTTGAAAATTTTAACTCATTAATAGTTAAAAAAAACCTACACCATTGGATAGCTTACGAAATTCTACCCCCTTTCAAAAAAAAAGTGTCAAAAAAGACCTCTGTATGACCAAGATATGGTCATTTTAAAACTGACTCCAAAAGTGCTAAAACAATGCTCATATGCACTAAAAAAAAGTACAGAAGCGCTAAAAAAAGTGCATAAGTGCTAAAAGAATATTAAAAAGCACTAAAATATGTGAAAAAAGTGCCAAAACAGGCTACAGAAGCGCTAAAAGATGTAAAAAAAGCACCAAAACAGTGCACATAAGCACTAAAAGAATGTGCAGAAGTGTTGAAACAATGCATAGAAGGGCTAAAATGGGGATTTATGAACAAAACTATAAAAAAGCAGCGAAAATTTTTAAAAACGTGTTATATTTGTAATTCAAGCCCTCTTTCTAGCGCCAAATGTATGAACCAAGATCCTAATACCTACAAAACACAACAAACAAACATATTAGAAGATTGAAATGCAAGTTAAGACCAAGATTCCCCATAAAATCTATTTAACTATGCTCAAAATAGGAATAAAACAAGAACACAATGAAATAAGATGAAAAACAAACTAAATCCTATTAAGAACATGCAAACTCTTGATCTTATGGGGGATTTGGTGCCAATTTGATATAGAAATTTTCCCTTTACCAACTCCTATGCAAGCTTTGTTGATTGATGATGAAGAGTGATCCACTTTGATGAAGATTGATGAAAGCTCCAAGCCAAAAATCTACATAACCTAGCTAAGAACTCAATGGTGATGGATAGAATTTGCTAATGATTTGAGCATAGTAAGTTTACTCAAATTGTGGATGATAAAATGAGGATATGAGCTCTTTATTTATAGAATGTCAAGATGGATGAATGTCCAAATTTGAGAAATGTGGGACTAACATTCATCCAATGATATGATTCCACTTGTCAAGCTATGAATGGATTGAGGATGTACAAGATTTGGGGATTGTGCCAATAAATGCAAATATTTGAAATTCAAATTTGTTGAAATGACTTGCAAGAGGGAAGGGAAATTGCAATAAATTCCACTTGGCTCAAGGCAAAGGACATGTAAGATGGAGTTATTGCCTTGTTGGATGTACATGTTGACTTGGAATTTTTGAATTCAAATTGAGAGAATATTCCAAAAGATGCCTTGTGAGGAAAATAGAGATTTAATAAATGAATTAAATCTATTTTCATGTGCAACTTGCATTATCTAGAGGATGGGACACGAGATGAGATTAAATTAATCAAGGGTCAATTAATTTAGTAGGAGATTAGATGATGTGACCCATTTGACTCAAATTTATGGATTTATTTAAATCAAATAAGAGAGGAATATGATAAGAGGTTAATTAAATAAGGATTTTTATTTATTTAATTAAAAGAGATGGTGTTAGATTAAATCAAATAAGGTTTTTATTTATTTAATTTAATGGATAGACTTTAGATATTTAATAAAATAAATTGATTATTTAATTAAATAGGGATAATTAGATCATATGTGATTGATTTAATTAACAAAAGAGAGAGATTTAATTAAATAACTAGTTTATTTAATTAAGGGAGGGATATTGATGAATTTAATCAGATAAGGAGATTTGATTAAATGGTTAGACCAAGGGATGATTCAGGATGAACGATGTTAGTAGTCAGGATCAGAGTGTGATATCAATCTGTATATTTTTTATGTCTACAATAACTACTACTCCAAACTCCTTTTCCATAGACTTTATAACCTAAGCTTCCCCATGTTTGTTGTCGTAGACCAAATGGCAAGTGTATGCAACTTGGGACTAAAACCTAAGCCAAAAACCTTATTGTCAAAAACCTCCTCAGAAACAGATGCATCTAGGTCCTTCCTAATTGCATCTAGTGCAATAGCAGATGATATCTCTCATTCGAGCAATAAGAGCACCCCACTTCCTTTCACCAATGTTCTCGCCTCATCTGGTGACATTCCAACAATTTCCTGTATTATTTTATCCTCCTCCTCCTTCTCAACCTCTTCTTGTAAGGAGGGATCAACTCTCTCTTTTGCTTCCTCAATCCTTCTTTTAATGTGAGAGTCTTTTATATGGATGAAAAATCTTTGAATTCTCTGGTCTTGAAAAAATCATTGTCACACATGAAGTCATTACGGGCCTTTATTCAGACATCATCATCCTCGGCCTCATTGTATTCCCACTTTACAATCTTGCTAGGAGGAAACACTATATTCAGGGCATCATCTTTTTCTTCAGGTAATTCTTGATCCACCTCCTACTCCATGGGAATGTGCTCTCCAGAGACCTCTAGAACTTGAGCCTCTCCAATCTACTCACTTGTTAAATAAGCCACTAATGGATTGACCATAGGTTTTCCACTTGTCTCTTTTGTTCACACATGAATGCTTGGAGTAGAGGATTGAGTAGGATGGCTCTTCAACTATGCATCATGTTTTTCCTTTCCCACCTTGGCCTTAATCTCAACTTTCTTTACTTTCCAAAGAAACTCTTATCATTAAAGTCACCAGGCATTAATTTTTCTTTCACAAATTTATCCTCTACCTCGAAATAGGGGTTGACATAGAAAGGTTTTTCCTTCAACATCTTTTCTTCAATTGCACATATCCTTCTCCATGCATTCTTCCTTGCAATACTTCTTCATTAGAGGATAAATTTCTAATTGCATCCTCCTAAAAGAGGAACTCATGATATTTTCTTGATAACCCTCTTGCTTTTCTTTCAGTAGAGATCACCCCCTTAGGGTCACAAAACCATATGACTTATTGTTTCAACATATAATTATTTAATAAAGAGGCGAACCTCTCAATTCCTTCCTTTGAGCTGCAGGTGAAATAAGAAAATCCACAATCAGGGTTCATAAGAGATTCCTTTTTTGTTTTTCTAAAGTTTTCCTTATCCATGGCATCCAGTTGCCACATTATTTCCATAAATGCTTGTCTATTTGACACATATATTGGAAACTTGTGAGGTGGTACTGGGGTTCCATAAACTCTAATTGTTGTGTAATTGGTATGAAGATACCAATATCCCCAATTGAATTTTCATTTAGTGTCCTCTTCATACTCCACAGGCCTCAAAATTTCCTTGACACCTTGTGAAATTCTATTCATGGGCTTCAAACCCAACTCTTCCAACACAAAGAACTTGAAAACATTGCAAAACATAGTGTAATCAGAATGTGGACAATGCATATCCCAAATATGTGTCCACATTTGTATGGGAAACTCATTGTCCATGTTATCTCTTTCCCTCAAGTTTATATGTTTTCTCATCACCTTTATGCTCTTGCATAATAGCAAGTGCTTCAACAGAGAGTAGTGTCTGCACGACAATGGAGCAGTTGGATATTTCAATTTCATCAAGTCCTCATGCAAATGCTTAGAAATGTAGGAAGCATAATTCCAAACCTAGTTCTGATACTTATGTTGAATATCAATTGCTAGGGTCATTAGGGAAATATTCTTCTTAATATCATACTTCTTATGCAAAACTTGACACAATTCATAATTAGTATTCTTGAAATAATCTTCAAAATCAGCACAATCAAGTGGTTCCACTTCAAGGAAATTAAATTCTACACCATTATTTTTCAAGTCTTGCCTCCTATGTATAGGTAAGACACCCTTCCTATACTCATACTTATTCTACTCATACTCATTAGATAGCTTGCAAAAATTGAGGAACTCAGAGGCAGTTGGATTCAACTAAAAAACCTCCATTATTTGGCTCACTGAGATTTCTAGCATAGGAAAAAATTCCAAAAATATCTCGATTGTTCTATCAACTGGATCATATAACCTTACTAGTTCAAGCATTAAATCCACCTCCACAAATACATTAGGGCATACCAACTATCCTATGTCACAAGTCCATAAGTTGCAAGTGGGGGTGATTTGCAGTTCTCCTTTTGAAAGCATAGTGAAAAAATCCCAACCACTCTATGGAAATGCTACATCACCAATCCCAAAGGCAGAGTCCTGAAAGTGAGACGTCAAAGTCCCCTCACCAGTTTTTCTTTTTTCCACCTTAATTTTTGTAGCAAGGTTCTTAAGGGGTTCTTCCATAAACCTAGGATGATCTTTCTTTATGATTCTTTTCTTTGTAGGATTTTCCATTACTTAAGGTTTGAGCTAGTCATCCTAGGGTTTGGTTCTTTTAACCCTTTTCTGAGTAGGTTTTCTATCAATTTTAGCTTTGACACACTAAATTCACTCATGTTTACTACGCAATAAATCTAGGGTTTCAAATAACGAGGAATTGCAACCTCAATTACTTAATTCACAGGGTTTAGATTGAAAAAAATAAATTTTAACCTCTACCCCAAACCCTATAAACAATAACTTCAAATCCTTTGAACAGAAGAAACTAATTATTTTAATCACCAACCCTAGCTACTCACCCAATTCCTAGACTACTCAATGTACAAATTACCCACAGAGGCCAAGAAATTAACTTACCCAAGAAAATTAGCTAGTTGTTCAAAATTTTCCTTACAAGGAGCTTTGCTTTCTTCTCTTTCTCAATTAGCTAGTTCCTCTACTCACAATGATTGCAATTATAAAAGAAAAATACACAACCCTCTATATGACTCAGAATTGGAGTGCATTCACCATTAATGGTTGATAGATTGCTCATGCAAAAAAACTAATAAGTAGTCATTCCAGTTTAAACCCTAGTCATCAATCTCTTTTGATTTCAAACGTGATCAACATCCCTCCTTAACCATCACCACATGATTTTTACAACTATGCTTTAAAATAGTGATGGTTCCCAAAGCAATTTCCATGTAGCCATCCACTAACTCATAGTACATTTTGGACTTCATTGCTTATCGCAATAATGCCCTAAAGTTTTGTCCAAACTTTGACAATGAGCGATGACACCTAACGGGAGAGAATATTCCTTGGCATAACCCTCATAGCTTGTCACAAAAATGTGACAAGATTGCATTTGTATTTTAGTGAGGAGAACTTTTTAGCGATGCTACAACATAACCACAAGCCATCACACATCGTTATAACTGACTTGAAGTTGATAGTGCTTTCAGTGATGGGCGAAACTAATGATAGCACCAAATTATAACAAGTGGAACGATCACACCACTCCACTTAATACATTCCCATGATCATCATAGTAATTGAAAAAGGACATGAAATACTTCTATGATGATGTGACATAAGGAAAAGACAATGTCCATTGCACTTCGCTGAAGTGGAACTGGGAAATTGAAACACTTGAGAAATAAGCGATATGAAAGGCACATAGCCATATCACTCATTGCGGTAATAAATCATGAAGAGCAGAAAATTTACGAGATGGAAAAGTGAACCATTAGGACCATCGCTCATCATGGAAATGAACCTGATGACAAAAAAAACTTCAACGATGAGCAATCACTTAAGTAACTAAAATCTACACATGCACTAAGTTGATTTAAAAGAGGGGATCTCCTAGGACAATGCACAATAAGGTCTTGAAAGACAACAACATTTTCAGCAAAGGATGTAAAGGCCAAACAAGGCCAAATGATGAACCTTATTAAATGAAGTAATTTAGAGAACCTAGGCACCTAAAAATATTTAATAGTGGGTATCAAGAGATCCTAACCACAAAGGGGCCGATCATTCTACAGTCATCCAAGACTCAAGTTTTTTTTAACATGACTAGAAATGGGTGACAGAAGGTCAACAATTAAATAGACCAAAAGAACAAGGGTTTAAGACAAAGGAGAAAATAATTCAATGTAAAACAACTCCTCATATAAAACCCTAAACCCTAGTCATAGCTGACCAAATAAACACCCAGGAAAATGCCTTCTTCAGACCACTAGAACATGAAATTTTTTTGAGGGTTCCACTAGGTTGCAAATTGTCTGAATACTAAGTTGAATGAAAAATTAGTTGAATACTCGAAGCTTGAAGAGGAAATTGTCTCCTTGAGGAAAGAAATGGAAAAATTAAATGATAAGATAAACAAAGGCCTAAAACACAAGAGAAGCACCAACATCCTTGATGAGATAATCAATTTTCAAAGACCTATAAAAAATAAGGGTGGTCTTGGATTTGAAAAAGGTCAGAACTCAAAGAAAGATATCCTTGAGAGTATGCTTGAAATGAAAAAGGAAAAGTCCTCTGATAAACACTCTAAGAAGACTAAAGATGAGAAACAAGAATTGGATGATGACTTCATAAAGATTAACAATCAGAAGAAGGGATTCAAGGGATCTCCTCTTAGACAAGCTACCACTCCAAAGTTATCTATATCCTTTCATGGTTGTTGTTACTCTTGCAATAAGTTTGGTCATAAGGATATTGATTGTAGAACTAAGGAAAGTTTTGATGATGTTTTCTACACAGCAACAACTCAGATAGAATATAAAATCATATCTCTCTTGAAAGGTAAATCTCTATTAGCAAGCCTCAAGAGCTAACCCCAAGGTCTCTAATGTTAGGTCTTGACAATGCATAAACAACTCAGTGATAAATGTGAAAATGTTGGTAATCACAAAGGGACCTTACTACAAGCAAAGACTAAATCTTGAACTTATCAGATCTAGCAATGTAATGATACTTCAATCCTAAATCTAATTCAAATGATAAAGAAATAATAAAAGGTTAGGGTTTCAAAGAGATATCTAAATCTAACTACTCCCCAGATTAACAATGCAAATGATGAAATACTTGAAATGGACCAATCCCTCATAAACTAATTCCTGCTTCACCAAGATAAATCTACAATCTCACAGAAACAGTGCAATCTTCTAAGGTTTTAAATATTTTCAAATCATGAACATTCATCCAAGACAACCCAATTGCAATTGAAATGAATAAATCTCCACAATTGAACTAAGCACAATGAATATAAAGTCCAAGCTAGCTTTGCAAAGCAACTAACAATCAGTAGCTGTAAAAGTATGGA
>VDFB02373365.1:121079006-121138709 GCA_007258455.2 Sequoia sempervirens
CTATTGCTATTGTTTCTACCACACTTGACCTAAAACTAGCTGCAGTCAACCTAAAATAGACCGCTTTTTCTCTCTACCTTGTGACAGTCACTAGTAAAAACCTGCCACTTTTGAAAAATAGAATGCACTTGACATAGAATTGCCACTTTTCATCCTAAAATTTCCATAGTTGACACATTTTTTTACTGCAACTGACCTCAAAATGGCCACTTTTGACCTAAAATGTCATGTTTTCCTATACTGATCATCAATTAGGAAAATCTAAAACAGAGGCCACTTTTAAGAAATATTACTATAGTTGATCTTAGCTTTACCACACTTGACACATTTTTTCATCCACAGTTGACTTTAAGCTAGCCACTTTTGACCAAAAAGGTCGCTTTCACACTCACTGATTACCAATCATAATGCTTGAAACGAAAGATGCTTTTGAGAAAATTTGTTGCAGTTTCCTTCTAGATTTGGTCACAGTCAACCAAAATCTAGCCGCTTTTAATGAAAATTACTGCTATTGTTCTAAAATTGCAGCTTTTGCACTACTTTCTGGTGAAAATCAAAATTTGATCTTAAACTGGTTAAATCTTGTGAGAACAAAAAAAGTTAGATTCCCAAAATGTGTCATAAATTACATCCATCCATCATCCATTTGCAAAAAAAAAAAGTCCCACCTACTTTTAGGATTCAAAATCAAAACAAACAACTTGGATCATTCCTTCATTCAAACTTCTAAGATATCAATATTTGTTTGAACCTCAAGGATAGTTCAAGTAGATTTCCCGTAAAATATCCTCTAAAAAAATGAAGTGAAATATCGATCCAATTCTTTCAACATTTTGAGTCCCAAAAAATAGTGTCATTCCCAAAACATCACTCAAACTTTAGGGTCTTGAGTATCACAAAAAACATATCAAAACACCATTCACTTTATGAACATTTGGCGTCTAATTGCTCCAGTTTAACAACCAAATCTTATGGCAACTATCATACAACCAAGCCTCACACAAATTGAAGGTGAACAAATAGATATTATTAGTAGCTTGAGAAGTTTCGTATTTGAGAGAAACGAAACACCAACCCGATGGAGAAACACAACTAATATCCTAGAAAAAGAGGAATGAAAAGTGGATTTTTCATTTGGAAGGCCCGTATTACCACCTCATGTGTGGCAATAGATACCATCCTCTAAAACAAAAAATCCTAAAACACACAAAAAATAAAGCATTCTTTTATTCCATAGTTAGAAATCACCAACTTCCACAAAATCTTGGCACTTGTTTCTGACAATTGCGTAAACATAGAAAAAAAATGGAAGCCAACAAAATCAGCTGTAGTATGCTCCCAACAAACACCACAAATGATGAAAGTGACCCATGGGGTTATAGACCAAGTGACCTTGTAACTCCTCAAAAAGAACCCACATTTAAGGCAACATCAAACCAACCACCAAGTGAGGAGGAAATAATCTATAAACATCAAGAAATTATGGATAGATCAAACCAAAATCCAAAGGACACGGTCATAGAAGAAGTGGATAGTGAGGAAGAATTAGATGATGAAGAATTCTTTCAACACTTTAACAATCTCAAGGTGCTTAAACTAATGGAAAAACTCCTAAGAAAGGATCCAAATACCTACTTCTTCAAATTAGCACAAAGTGGTGCTAAGTTACCTATAGACTTTAACGTGGAAGGTCTTAAATATCCTCACCTCATTCCCCTAGGGCATAAATCAATTTTGAGGGAAATACCCAAACCATTGGAGATTCCAAACATGCCACCAATCTTCTCACAAAGCAATGATCAACCAATGGACAACCCTTTGTTTAGGAACTGTCCCAAATCAAACAAGTAGCAGTGGCCCAACAATACCAAGAAGGTCCATCTCAATACATGCCGCAAAGTAACAACCCACCATCAGGACAATACATTTCCCAAAACACTTCATATATTGACCCTTCCCAAAATGTATAAAATCAAGAAGAGAAATTTCCACAACAAAATCCACAACAAGGTGTGCCACAAATAAACTACTTAGGAAACCTTCAAACAAATCAACAACATCAACAAGGTGTGCCACATAGTACCCTTCCCAATCAACATCAATAAGATGTGCCATGAGGTACCCTTATCAATCAACAAGGTGTGCCACATGGCACCCTTCCCAATCAACAGTCCCAACAACAAGGTCTACCACCAATGCACTATCAGGCTAACCTTCAATACAATTGATCGCAACAAAAAGGTGTACCACAAACACACTATTAGGGTAACCTTCAATTCAATTCGTCCCAACAATAAGGTGTACCACTAACGTACTACCAAGGTAACCTTCAAAACAATTTGTCCCAACAATAAGGTGTACCACCAACACACTACCAGGGTACCCTTCAGGAAAATCAATCACAACAAGGTGTACCACCAATGCAATTCATCAGCACTCTCTTCAACAAAAATCTAACAAGGACTTAAACTCTTACAATCAATAAGGACCTAACCTCCTTTCATACAATAAGGGGACTTAACTCTCCTTCCACCCACCATGGTTACCAAGGTCCTGCACCTCCACAATACCCAACTCCATACCCGTAACAAACATTTTGGACAACAAGGATACTACGACAAGTCCCACAAAAAATGTACCTCAAACAGAGAGAGGGAGAGGGGGTAGGAGGGAGAGACTTGAGAGAGAGAGAGGGTAGAGGGTTTAAGGTTTTGGGGTTTAAGGGTTAATGGTTTAGGGTTTAGGGTTATGGGTAGTGATGGAACTTCAAAGTTTTGTTCTCTGTGTTCTATTTTATCCCGCCTTGTGTCTCTGGTCATCTATGGTGTTTGGGAAAAGCCTAAGGATGGGGTTTTACCTTCGTCTTCATGTAAAACCATAGTGTTCATCTTACCTAATGAGACTTCTTCCACGTAGTCTTACTGGTCATGCTATGGAATGGTTCTCCCATCTACCACCAGGTATTAAGAGTTTTTATGAGTTGACTAAAAGAAATTTGAATCACTTCTTGTTCAACATAGAATGGGATGTCACCGTCACTAACCTATACAAGATTAAACAAAACTAAGGAGAATCCCTAACATCCTATCTACAAAGATGGAGACATAAAGCTAGTAGTTGCAAGTGGCCTATTCCTAACAAAGAACTAGTGGATATCTTTGTTTCCAATGTCCAAGTAGAAATCAATTACCAACTCACCATGTTGTGCCCCAATAACTTCAAAGAGACTATTGAAAAGGGATTACACATTGAATGAAAAACCTAAGATTTGGGCCAAGAACAAAAATGTTACCAATGATGGAGTAGTGGATGCTAGAGTTGTTTGGAATGTGCAGAATCCCAATGTACCACAAAAAAAACCTCAAGTTGCACAAACGAGCTATGCTCCCAACAACGTACAAAGAAATCAACTCACCTATCCCCAAAATAATAAATCAAATAACCAAAAAACAAATCAAGGAGGACAACAAAGACAATATGACCACCAAGGAGTAAATTTACTCAATTAGGAGAAACACTTGAGACAATCATTTAAAAATTAGTTCAAAAAAAGCTCATCAAAGTCAATGAGTGTCCAAACTATGAAGATCCTAGTTTTAAAACACCATGGTACAATGAGAAGGACTTATGTGAGTTCCACAAGATCAAGGGGCATACACCAAATAATTGCATGGGACTAAAACATATAATACAACACTTAATCAAAAAAGGAGAATTTGATATCAAACACCATCTTGGAAACAAAGACCTCCAAATCTGCACAAATCTAATTCTCAACCATGCTAAAAAAAATGAAAAAGGGAAAGAACAAGACTATCACAACACCAACTACACCTATGGTGACACCATCCTAGGTACCCTCTCCCAAGCAGATGACACTAGGGTCAATGTGTTAACTATACAAGGAAGGGACCTTGAATGTAACATAACTACCCATCAAGGGAAAGTCACAATACAAGGAGCCCCACCTAAACCCACAAATAAGTCATCCAATGACTATAGTATTGTGTAGCAACTGAAGAAGACTCTCGCTTTGATCTCCATCCTAGTGCTACTAAGATTATCACCTACACATAGGGAAATAATAAAGAAATATTTGGAAGCATCAATCCCTAATGACCTCAATCTGAATCAGTTTTTCTTGGCTAATAGATTGGGAACCTTGAGAAATAGTGAATTATCTAGCTTTGAGAGGTGCAATTGTTTCCAATAGCTCTGGAAAGTTCAAAATTTCATTTGTGAATTTTCTTTCAATTTTGGAGGTACAACTCCCTCATATGATATGCAATGAATTTGTATATCCTAACTTACCAAGGTATGATTTTAACCCAAAAGAAGGAAAGGGAAACTTAATAAAAGGAAAATTCCTAATACCAAGTGCAGGGAAAAAATATAAAGAAACTAGCTAAAAGACCAATGAGCATATAACAAGTTATGAAAATACAGACGCAAAGACTAGTAAATGTAAAATAGATTATAAATATACTAGCATAAAGAGTAGTTGCATAGGATGTAATAACAAAAACACAGGCCTAATGTTACTTGCAAACTGAAACCAAATACAAAGATGATGCATATACCAACGTATAGGAAAGCATAAACATCCAAATACACCTTAAACACATAATTCAGGACTACCCATTATCTTTGTAAGCTAAATGTGGATAGACAAATAGAGATTTCAATTCACAACAAAATTGTCTTCAATATATCATAATATCAAGGCTTTCCAGTCATGTCTAGAGAGAAAATACAATATATATGTATAGCAAGTTGAGTAACCACCTCTTTTCCTATAACTAATTTAAAATTAAATCTTTCAAGAAATAAAATAACTAAAAATAGGATGATGGTACTTCACTTCCAAGTTCTATGGATGTGGCAAGGCATTTTTGTAAGGCTTGGAAGACCTTGATGACGTGTGGAAGTTCTCTAGAGTGTGGAATGGTTATGTTCCCCACTCATAACTCCCATCTAGCTATCTTTAATGGCTTCAAGCCTATGGTTGTAATACTTCATGAGACCTTTGGCTTGAGTTAAGATGAGGTATAGTTCACTGAAATTTCTCAAATGTTTAGCATCGAAGTATTGCATGTTGAAAACCCCATCAACCAACTTTTCAAAGCTATTCTTCAAAGGTTCAACATACTCATCATTCTTGTCTCCTTCTTTATCAGATTGCAATTTGAGGGTGACAAGGTTTGTATGAATCTCATCTAGGATTGCATTGCATTCAACTTATACTTATTGAAGATTTTGTGAGCCCTATTTTACAACCTATATTTTCTATTCCATGTTTTTTTTTCTAGATTAGGTAGCAACCATCAACAACATTAGGTATAATCTGTTTAGTGGCTAGCTTCTACATCCCAAAGCTTATCATGGCTCTGATTTCATTCATATACTGATGAACCATATTTTTTATTCTTTTTCAACAATAATAATTTCCTCCTAGATCTCCAACCTTGAAGCATTCTCCCTTTGTAGGCATTTAAGAGATTCAAAGATGATATAATTGTCTCTTGACTAACCCAACTCTCAATTCTTCCACAACCCTACCAAAATTCTTGTATCTCTTCATTGTAATTATAGACTCCTTTCCTACTAAGGCCAAGGGGTTAGAGGATGACTCGGCTCGAGATATTAGTTGAGGTGGAAAATCGAAAACTAATTTTAGGCACTCAGTTAATACTTGGATTTTCCTTTTCAATTCATCTTTACTCTCTTTATCTTTCTTAGATCTCTCTACCATTCTTGATGCAGAAACCTAAAATATTTGCACATCTCTATCTCTTGTAGGAGGCCCAAGATTGATCCTGTCAATATCAAAATCATTGGTCATGGATTGAGTGACCTCTTTCTATATAGTAGGATGTGGTACTTCTAGGAATAAGTTTCCTAATCCAGTTTCATCAACTAATCAAGCAGTAGTTTTTAACTTCTTTGGTTTTAGGGTTCTTTGGAGTAATTTCCCTACCATGTCCTACTTCGAGAGGTCCAATTGCACTACTTTCCTTTTCCTAGATAGAGCGTCTTCTAGAAAAATAGGAATATTAGGGGTGTTGGTTGCTTTGGAACTGGAGGAGCCAAAAAATGTTCTATTAGTGGGGGAAGTATTAGTCTAAGCATCTTGTGATGGGCGTGGTGAAGGTCTATGTTTTAAAGATTCATCAACTTCCATGTCAGGCGATGAATAGGGCGATGGGGAGGTAGAGCTAATGTCAATATTCTTTAAAATGTTTGCTTCTCCCTCATCCCCTTTTTCCTACTCTAGAATGGGAAAATTAGGGACGTCTTCTCCACAAGTTGGCTGAAGCATATCCCTATTAGGGGGTTCCTCATCACCATCACCTTGATCCCTAGATTGTAATGACTATGAATCAGCTCTAGAAGTTCCCAAAATTACAAAAGACTAACCACTGCTTCATGTTCGTTGAGTGTTTTGTGATCTAGTATTGGGGCGAGATTGTTCTATATTTTTCTTAGTGACCCATTCTTGATTCTTTCTAAGACATCAATGGTCCTAGCCTCACTAGTTAATTTCTCTTCACTAAACTAGTCCATAGTATGAATAGGTTGATTGGCTATTAATTCTATGAAAATTGGATCTACTATATCTAACCCGTCATCCTCAATCCCTTGCACATCAAAACTCAAATTGTAGGTGATAATATTTCTCAAGGAAAATCTCATCCAACTTCTTTTCCTCACTTCAAACTCATCAAAATAATCTACCCAATAATCCTCTAGAGTAGGCAAATGAAGAAAACCAAGACCTAACTTCAAATTATCTTTGACATAGTCTTTAAGATCAAAAGGAAAGTGTTCATCATAGGTCTACAAATTGTACCTTGCAATCTCATTTTCTATATTGAGGGTGTCTAACATGGAATCACATGTATAAGGGCTGAAACCAACTAGAAATTGAACTATCACTCTTCTTTTGCTCCTAACATCTTTTGTTAACATCAGCTAACTGTTGATAGACTTCAATCATCACAAAATTGTCCTCTGGGTGACTTGGGAGTTTAATGGGAAATCCAGTGAAACCTCCAATCCTTATATAAGAAAATATTTGGAATTGAATGCAATGATTGTCATAAAAGTTAAAAAATTGCATAGCTTCAGGAAAAAGCTGCATTTCCATTTTCCCCTATAAGTCCCTTGTCATCATCATAGTGAAGGTGTCTGATATCCTCCTATGATGAAGGAAAGTTTTATGCAACTATAGTTTATCAAGATACTCAAAAATAGGTACCTAGTCACGAGGAAAATTGCTTGGCCTCAAGTCCGACCAGGGCCTAGAATTTGCAATAGCATAGATTAAATAAGAGGACATGAAGAATTCCCTATCAACCTAAAATTAAACCAGTTGATTGTGTAGCCTATCAATAATAAGTGTTTCCCAATCTAGATATTGGGTTCCTTTGAGTATAAACTAAATGAAGAAATACATCCATTCTTGAAAACCAAAAGCATCTTCATTTCCCTAGATTCTATGAAGTAGAAAAATTATATCAAATATATCATTTGCAAAATGATTCTTGTGTAAAGTTTAGGGAAGTTGAGACTTTCCTCCTCTTAGATTTTCTACCCAATTTGTCGCCATTATGTTTTGACAATATCCCTTTTTGACTGAAAACTTTATTTGAGTGCTGGTGAAATCCATGGGTGAGTAGGGTTCTTTTTTCAGGGATTCTGAAACACAAAACAAAGGTGGCACTTTGGATTTTGATTACCAACTGGTTATCTTTAGTTCTTGTTTCTCGTGTATGAGCATTATAATGCCTTATGCATTCTAAAATCAATTATGGGCATTGAATGCCTACGGGAAAGGTGGCTACTTCTATCAGACCACTCTCAATTACCCTTTGAGTGATAGGTGGTGGACTGGAAGCCCTAAATTTTTCTTTAAGATCACTTATGTTCACTCACCCTAACTTAGTATCTCCTATTTCTAGAATTTCACATGTTAACCCCACAAGATACTCATACCCTTGATATTTAATTCTGGCCATTTCTGGGCTACTATGGTTTAAAATGATTTTTACCAGATAATTCAAAATGCAGGGAAAAACAAGCCTAACAATTGTGTGATCATAAGGAAAAGGTAAACACAAAAATACCTCAAAATACTCTTGGATTTTGAGGATGGTCTTATGCATTGGTATGCTCCCTTTCTTCATGTTTCCAAGAGTCAATGTCGCAACTAGATAATGTTTGTTCTCAACATAAAATTCCCCTTTAATTCCCATGAGAAGTGTGCTAGTAGATAAAAATTAAATGCATCTTCTACATCATGTTAGCATTTGTTAGCTTTCATGCCAATGCCTCAATATAACCACTTTTCAAAAATTTGAAAAGGAATAGTCATGCGGGCCAGATAGTGGGTAGTTCACATAACTTTATAAATCACTGCCAGAGTTCATCTTTGGCTACAAAATACCACCTACTATTTAATGAAGCCACATTTTCCTTCTGGGTGGTAAATGGGGAAATTAGAAAAACTTTATAACACACCACTCGCATTGTTTAAACCTGAGCATGGACTACGAAAAAAATTAATAGATTCAAGAAATTGAGCGAAACACCGCTGATAGTTCAAAACAAACATGAAGCTTTATGGAGCGGGTGAAGGGTGAGTTAGAGTAACTTAGTAAAACACCACTAGAGTTATGACAGACACCTAGAACACTGCCAGAGTACAACTTGGACAAAATTTTGAAGGATAAGCATGATTTTTGAAGAGGGCCCAAAAATTAGATAACAAATGGCTTTGACTAGGGACGAAGGGTGAAAAGGATGAAGCAATGAACCCAGAAATAAGTTTGCATGGTCAATGTATTATTTAATGGGAAATAGAGTAAGGTAATTATCCAAACTGAAACTCATAGACACAAGAAGGCACAACCAAAATTGAAATTAAAAACTCTAAACTAACTATTTACAAAGAAAAGACCCAAAAGGGCACTCATAGCTTATAGATCTTGAGATCTTTCCCATTATAAGGAATAAGAAAGGGAGTATTGTCATCAGGATAAACTAGATGGAAAGTATTAGGTCCATAGTCTTGAATGATTTTTAACAAACTGGTCCAGAGTGTGTCAAAATTCTTGTGAGCACCCTTAGGTTCTCTACATTTGTCCCATTATAACACCAATTCTCTAATCATGAACTTCCTTGGTTTGGACCTTTTTAAAAAAATCTTCTTGACCCTAGCCTGATGCATAGTTATCTTTTCTACCATCTCATCATGTTGTTGTTCAATCTTTGCTAAGTATAAAATTCTTTTCTCCAAAGCATCATGGAATTCTTGATCTTCAATCATAGTTTGTAGTTTGCAAGAAAATAGTTCTAATGGAAGGGGTAGCACACTCCCTACTCCATAAAAAAATTCAAAAGGGGTCATCCTAATTACCTTCTTAGGGGTGGTCCTATTTTCCCATAAAGCTTTATAGAGTTTCTTATGCCAATCTTTTTGGTTCTCATTCACCATCTTTTTCATAATATTCACCAATTTTTTATTGTTGGACTCAGCTTGGCCATTCCCCTAAGGATAGTAGTCCACTAAGTGTGATAAGGAAATTCCATAGTCATAGAAAAATAGTGATATCTCATTAGAAGAAAAAATCATTTCATTATCAGTCACCAGCTTGTGAGAAACTCTAAACCTAACTAAGATGCATTATTTGATGAAGTCACAAACCACTTTTGAAGTAGTCCTCTTTATAGGAATCACCTCAACCCATTTGGTGAAGTAGTATGTTGCTATAATAATGTGAGTGTGACCTCTACTTGACTAGGGACTAATAGGTCCAATCAAATCTAGGCACCATTGTTGAAATGGTCAATCAATTACAACAGGCCTAAGAGGAAGTGTTGCAAAGTGAGGTTTACTTGCAAACAACTTGCATTTTTCACGTCTTTCCACCCAGTAATAAGCATCTCTAAACATGCTCAGCCAATAGTAGCCATGTCTCAGGATGTTAAAAGTGGTCATGGTTGAAGAAAAATGACCCCTGCAAGCTTCATTATAGAAAGTTCTCAACAACCTTTCTTGTTGAACTTTGTCTACACATTTCAAGAATGCACCATCTAGTCCCCTCTTATATAGAGTGTCTTCCCAAATGACATATTTGGATTCTTTTAGTTTCAAGTTCCCTTTTTTTTTCTTCAAGAGATGTTTTAGAAACTCTTCATATGTGATGAAGTAGGCAATGTCTGAGAACCACTCATCTTGGAGACTAACAATTAGAACTAGAGGAAGATCTTCCTCATCTTTTTGCTTATTATGATCCTCCACCATAATTTTGCAGTGTCCTTTCCCTCAAACTAGCTTGGTAGGCTTAAGGTCCATATCACATTCTTGTAATTTAGAAATCCAACTACCTCTTCAGTTGTAGCCAACGTCCTATTGACTAAGGATACTTTTAACTGTAGGTTCTAGTACATATACAATTGAATGTGAATGCAATATATACAAATGAAATTGTTTAACTACTTTTATGAATGCATAGTTATTCTTTTCTATCTGAGAGTAGTTGAGCTTGCGATTTTTCAATAGAATGCTCATGAAGGCTATGGGCGCTTGCAAATTCTTCTCACCTTCGTGAAGTAGAGTAGTAGATACGGTATGTTTTGAGGCATAACAATAAATAATGAAATCCTATTTAAAATTAGGACATACTATAATAGGGGCTTGGGCAATGGATTAGTTGATATCACTAAAAGCCTATTTTCCATATTTGTTCCATTTGAAAACCTATTGTCCTTTCATCATTTCTACTATATGTTTGGTTATCTTAGAAAATTTTGGAAAAAAATTCTTAGAAATTTAACTTTCCCAAAGAAAGACTTCACTCCAATTTTACTAGAGGGAAGACTCAATTGAAGGATAGCCTTAACTCACTCAAGATCTATTCTAATTCCCTCTTTGGATACAATATGGCCCAAAAGCTTACCTTCAGTTACTCAAAATATGGACTTCTTAGGATTGAGAAAGATGTCATGTTCTTTACACCTCTGAAGGACTTGCTCCAAGTCCCTTAGGTGATTCACTCTCTTCTTCAAGAAAACTATTAGGTCATCTAGATAAATAACTATGATTTTTTTCTGGAGGTCTTCAAAAGATAGGTCCATAGCTCTTTGGAATGTCACGCTGGCATTAATGAGTCTGAATGGAATCCGATTGTAGGAAAAAATTCCCCAAGGCATAGTGAATGTCATATTATCTTGATCTTCTCCCACCACACTAATCTCATTGTAGCCAAAAAAACTATCCAACATGGACATCATTTTTGAGCCATTAACCATTTGTAGGATATGATCCATGTTTGGAAGTAGATAGTTGTCTTTCAAAGATGCTTGATTGAGATTCCTAAATTCCACACAAATCCTCATCTCACCATTCTTTTTATGGACTGGAACAATATTAGCCACCCATGACGAATGATGAATCAAGTAAATTATTCTAGCTTTCATTATCTTGTCAATTTCCTTAAAAATAGCATTGCTCGCCTTAGGGCTATAATTTCATTTTTTCTATTTAAAAGCAAGGATCCCACCTTTCAATGGGCTATGGTGCTGAAATTTTCCGTCAATGAAATTCTTAAGATCATCATAGCACCAGGTGAAAAACTCCTTGTACTTAATGATCAGGGCTATCAACTTTTCTCTTTCTTCTAGAGAACAATGCTTTCTCATATAAACCATCTTGGGAGAGTCAGAACTCCCAATGTTTACTACTTCAAAATCACAAGAACTATTGATGGATTCACTAATTTTTCATTTAATAGACCGATCATGCCTATCAAATAAATCTTCCAACGAGACCAACCCTTTAGGAATCTTATTACCTTTTAACTGTATGATCCCATCCTTCATCTCATTGACGTCATCAAGGTAGAATTCTTTACACTCATTGGAACTTCCTTCAAAGAAGTTTTGGGTGAACATCTCAACATTCTCCAGGAAGGCTTGAATTTGCTTATCATTTTTTAACACTTGTTAGTGATTAACATTGTCAAAAACATTGGGTTGATAGATTAACTCAATCCTAGAAGATTTGTTTTTGAAATCTAGATGAGGTGACAAAAGGGAAGTAGAAATAAATAGAGAATCAGCTCTAGAATTTATTTCCCTAGGGATGACCTCTATTGAAAATGCCTCAAAAAATTCAATGGCGTCTGACACCTGGTTTTTGTAATTCCTTAACCTTTCATTTTTGACAGTGGAAATCTTTCGTGCCTACTTGACAATCAATTTTGCATCACCTAGGACTCTAAGCATCTTGATCCCCATGCTCCTTAATTCGGCTAATACCAACAAGAGGGCTTCATATTTGATAGTATTACTAATGTTGGAAAATTCCAATTTATAAGAGGAAAGAATTGTTCACCAAAAGAGGAAATGAGGACTACGCCTTCTCCTGATCTAGAGTTTGAGTAGCTTCCATCAAACTACATTGTCCAAAGTTCTAAGCTCAAATCTGAATCAACCACATTGACCTCCTTATCTTCATCTGAAAATAACATATAGTTCCCAAACTCTACTTCTTCAAACAAAATTTGGGCCTTGGGACCCTCTGACTTCAATACTATTATCTTGGCCTTAGGTTTAGGCTCCAAGTATACTTTCTTGTTATTGATTGGTATAGTAGCAGAAGACCAATCTAGTTGAATTTCACCACTTAAATCTTTGCAAAAAATTATGCTTAATAACATGCCATAACTAGCTGGTATATCAGCTACTAAAATATTGAGCATAAGTCGCTTGTTTGAATGAGCTACAAGTGCAACTTGTGTGTCTTTAATCTATCCAATTAGAGAGACTCTTTTGGACTCCATGGAATAGCATTTCCTAAATGTCTTGGTTAGATTCAATCCTAAAGCTTGGGAAATTTGTGTAGGAACAACATTATCAGAGGTGCCAAAATCAATAATATAGTTATTTAATCTAAAACCATTAATAAATAGGGACACATAAAAAGGATTGGGATTATCATCAAAGGTGTATGATGAAGATTCTTTATTGCTAGAAGCTACATTTGTTGTAGAGTCTTGAGAGATAATCATACGTTTATCTAAACCTACATGAGGCTCAGATTGTCGTAGTCTAATAAATTCAATTAATCTATCTAGCTCTTTAGGATTCATACACAAATATTTTGCTTGTGATATTTGTACTTTAGAATTCTTGCAAAATTATACAATATCAAAATCTCTAGGAGGCTTTTTAGTAGGTGACATGTTAGAAGATTTGGAAGAATCTTCTAGGGTCATGTGTGATATATTTTATCCCTTCAAACTAGTACTAGCTCTAGTAAGAAAAAATTTAGGAGAATTTTGATTACCTTTTTGATTGGTGTTTTGTTGTCCTCGTGTGACAATGACACAAGTAGGCTCATCCAGAGTGATATAGACATCTCTGCCTCTACTATCTTTAGGTTCAAACTTGAGGTACCCATTTGCAGAGTCACCATACTGATTGGAAGGGGTCCCTTCCTCAGTAACATCCTCAATGACCTCATTCATAGTGGTCATCTGCATGAATCTATTCATTTTAGGACATTATGCTCCATCATGATCAGGAGTAAAGTGAAAGGTGCACATATTCTTTTTGTGATCTCCTAGAGGAGTTTCTATCACCAATCTCTACTAAGTTGGAGGAAAGAGAAGGATCTTATTTCCTAGTTGATAGTTCACTTTCCTTGAGAAGTCATGATAAGGTTGACTACTTTTAAGTAACTACCTTTTGAGAGCAATAATATCATTTTCTAGTCTCTGTATCATAGTGTTTGACAAAGCAAACGAATGCACCTTGTTTGTGTGCATCTCTATATTCCACTTCCCCACTGTGGTGAAATCATCTTCTAACTAAATAGCAAGCACTTGTGTGGCCTCTAGAGTATTCATTGGTTGTCTTTTCAGGAGTAGCCTGATGTCTGGATGGTGTGCATTAATAAAGAAACACTTTTGTGTCTCCATTGATGGCCTCTTAGCAACATTGATTCGAGCTAACAATCTATTAAACTTTGCAACAAACTATCTCATAGGCTCATTTTCCTCTTTCTTCATCTAAGTCACCTACGTTAGCCAAGAAAGATCATCACCTACACTTTTAAACCTGGCTTCAAAATTGGTTAACATAGTTTCCCAATTGTTAATTGATCCATGTGGTAGTTGATAGAACCATTGTGCTGCAACATCTAACAAATATTTCACAAAAATCCTAACTAATACATCTTCCTCTTGTAATCTGAGTACACTGCAAGATGCAAAGAATGCGTCAATATGTTCTTTGAGTGAAATATTTTGATTTCCCATGGATTTGGGTAGATTATTACAAGATCCTTTAGGTAAGTCATTCAAATTATTTCCTAGATTCAAAGGACATATAGCAGCCCCCCATGGGATAGGCAAAGGATTAGCCATAGTGTGAGGGAAGTTTACAACTACTGGAAGAGTAGTCTCATATAATACTAGAGCTTGAGAAGTTGAATAATTAGGAGGTTCCCTAGTTGGAGAAGCGAGTCTACTTCTTGCCCCGACCCTTCTTCGAGAGGGAATAATATAGGAAAAGTTACTACTTTGAAAAGAATCAAAAACTTGGTCTGAAACACCCCTATTTCTTTCTCCCCTCATAAATATTCTAGAATCTAGGGCAAACCTAAAATATTCAATACATAAAATCTGGATAAGGAAACTCAAAATCTAGTTGATTCATTCGATTCTCCCTATCAGAGTCACCAAAAATTTGTTGGCTAATAGATTGGGCACCTTGAGAAATAGTGAATTATCTAGCTTCAAGAGGTATGATTGTTTCCAATAGCTCTATAAATTTCACAATTTCATTTGTGAATTTCCTTTGAATTTTGGAGGTACAACTCCCTCATGATATGCAATGAATTTGTATATCCTAAATAACCAAGGTATTCTTGTAACCCAAAATCAAGAAACACCAACTTAATAAAAGAAAAATTCCTAATATCAAGTGCAAGGAAAAACACTAAAGAAACTAGCTCAAAGACTAGTGAGCATATAACAAGTTATTAAAATGTAGACACAAAGACTAGTAAATGTAAAGTAGATTATAAATCTACTGGCACAAAGACCAGATGCATAGGATGTAATAATGGAAATAGAAACCCAATATTACTTGCAAAATGAAACCAAATACAAAGATGATGCATATACCAATGCACATGAAAGCATAAACATCTAGATACACCTTAAACACACAGATTCAAGAGTACCTATTATCTTTATAAGATAAATGCACACAAAAAAATAAAGCTTTCAATTCACAACAAAATTGTATTCAATATATCATAATATCAAGTCTTTCCAGTCATGTCTAGAGAGAAAATAGTTGAAGATAAATACATATATATAAAGCAGCTTGAGTAACCGCCTCTTTTCCCATAACTAATTTAAAATTAAAAGTATTTCAATAAATAAAATAAATAAAACTAGGATGATGGTGCTTCACTTCTAGGTTCTGTGGATGCAACAAGTTGGTTTCGTAAGGCTTGGAAGGCATTGATGATGTGTGAAAGTTCTCTGGAGTGTGGAATGGTTATGTTCCCCATTCACAACTTCCATATCAGCTAGCTATCTTTAATAACTTCAAGCCTCTGGTCATAAGACTTCATGAGACCTGTGGCTTGAGTTAAGATGAGGTCTAGTTCATAAAACTTTCTCAAATGTTTAGCATCGAAGGACTATGAGTTGAAAATCCCATCAACTAACTTCTAAAAGCTACTCTTCAAAGTTTCAATATTCTTTTCATTCCCATCTCCTTTATCAAATTGCAATCTGAGGGTGACAAGGTTCATATGAATATCATGTAGGATTTCATTTCATTCAGCTCATACTTCTTAAAGCTTTTGTGAAGCCTTTTTCACAACCTATAGTTTCCATTCCATGCTTTTACTCCAAATTAGGCAATGACCATCAGTAGCATTGGGTATAATCTATTCAGTGGCGAGCTTCTCCATCCCAAAGCTTATCATGGCTCTAATTTCATTCATCTAATGATTCCACATTCTTTCTTCTTTCTCAACAATAGTAATTTCCTCCTAGATCTCCAACCTTGAAGCATTTTCCCTTTGTAGGAATTTAAGAGATTCATAGATGATATGGTTGCCTCTCCTGACTAACCCAGTGCTCCATTCTTCCTCAACCCTAAAAAAATTCTTGCAGCTATTCATTTTAATTATAGCCTCCTTTCCTACTAAGGACAAGGGGTCAGAAGATGACTCAGCTTGAGATATTTGTTGAGGAGGAAAATGAAAAAATGATTTTAGGCACTCAGTTAAGACTTGGATTTTCCTTTTCAATTCATCTTTACTCTCTTTATCTTTCTTAGATCTCTCCACCATTCTTTCTACAGAAACCTGAAAGAGTTGCACATCTCCATTTGTTGTAGGAGGTCCCAGATTGATCCTATCAATATCAAAATCATTGGTTGTGGCTTGAGTGACTTCTTTTTGTGTAGTAGGACGTGCTACTTCCAAGTATAAGTTTCCTAATCTAGTGCCATCAACTAATCGGGCAGTAGTTTTTAACTTCTTTGGTTTCAAGGTTCTTTAGAGTAACTTTCCTACCATGTCCTACTTCAGGAGATCCAATTGCACCGCTTTCCTTTTCCTAGATAGAGTGTCTTCCACCCAAATAGGAGTATTAGGGTTGTTTGTTGCTTTGGAACTGGAGGAGCCAAATAGTGTTCTATTAGTGGGGGGAGTATCAATATGAGCATCTTGTGATGGGTGTGGTGAAGGTCTCTATTTTAAGGATTCATCAACTTACCTACTAGGAAATGACTGAGGTGATGGGGAGGTAGAGCTAATGTCAATATTCATTAAAATGTATGGTTCTCCCTCATCCCCTTTTTCTTTCTCCAGAATGGGAAAATTAGGGAGCTCTTCTCCACAAGTTGGATGAAACATATCCTTCTTAGGGGGTTCCTCATCACCATCACCTTGAGCCCCAAATTGTAATGACTATGAAGTAGCTCCAAAAGCTCCTGCAATTATAAAATACTAACCACCACCTCCTATTGGTTGAGTGTTTTGTGATTTGGTATCAGGGCGAGTTTGTTCTATCTTTTTCTTAGTGACCCATTCTTGATTTGTTTCTAAGAACTTAATGGCCCTAGCCTCAATGGTTTTTTTCTCTTTAATACTCTAGTCCATAGTAGGAATAGGTCAACTAGCTATTAATTATGTGAAAATTGAGTCTATTAAATCTAACCCATCATCCTCAATCCCTTGTACATCAAAAATCAAAGTATAGGTGATAATATGTCTCAAGGAAAATCTCATCCAACTTCTTTTCCTCACTTCAAATTCATCAAAACAATCTTCCTAATAATCCTCTAGAGTAGGAAAATGAAGAAAACAAGGACCTAACTTCAAATTATCTTTGACATGGTCTTTAAGATCAAAAGGAAAGAATTTGTCATAGGTTTGTAAATTGTACTTGGTGATCTCCTTTTCTATATTGAGGGAATCTGACATGGACTCACATGTATAAGGGTTGAAACCAAATAGAAATTTCACTATCACTCTTCTTTTCTCCTAACATCTTTTGCTAATATCATCTAACTATCAGTGGACTTAAATCATCACAAACTTGTCCTCCGGGTGCCTTGGGAGTTTAATGGGAAAGCCAATGAAACCGTCAACCCTTATATAATAAAATCTTTTGAATTGAATGAAATGACTGCCATAAAAGTTAAAAATTGAAATAGCTTCAGGCGAAAGCTACATTTCCATTTTCCCTTGCAAATCCATTGTCATCCTTGTAGTGAAGGTGTCTGATATCCTCCCATGATGAAGGAAACTTTTATGCAATTGTAGTTAATCAAGATGCTCAAAAATAGGTACCTGGTCATGAGGAAGATTGCTTGGCCTCAAGCCCAGCCAAGGCCTAGTATTTGCAATAGCATAGATTAGATAAGAGGACATGAAGAATTTTCTATCAGCCTAAAAGTAAACTAGTTGATTATGTAGCCTACCACTAATAATTGTTGCCTAATCTAGATATTGGGTTCCTTCGTGTATAATCCAAACAAAGAAATACATCCATTCTTGAAAACCAAAAGCATATTCATTTCCCCAGACTCTATGAAGCAACAAAATTATATTAGATATCTCATCCATGAAATGATTCCTATGTAAATTTCAAGGAAACTGACACTTTCCTCCTCTTGGCTTTGGTAACCAGTTCCTCTCCATTATGTTTTGGTAATATCCCTTTTTGAGTGAAAATTTGATTTGAGCACTAGTGAAATCCATGGGGGAGTAGGGTTATTTTTTAGGGATTCTCAAACATGAAGCAAAGGTGGCTCTTTAAATTTTTATTACCAACTGATTATCCTTAGTTCTTATTTCTCGTGGTTGAGTATTATAATGCCTTATACATTCTAGAATCAATTCTAGGCATTGAACGACTACGAGAATGATGGCTGCTTCTACCAGTCCACTCTCAATTACCCTTTGAGTGATAGGTGGTGGACTAGGAGCCCTAAATTTTTCTTTAAGCTCACTTATGTTCACTCGCCTAGGTTAGTATCTCCTATTTCTAGCATTTCACATGTTAACCCCGTAACATACTCATACCCTTGATATTTAATTCTATCCATTTTTGAGCTACTAGCATTTAAACTGATTTTAACCAAGTAATTAAAAATGCAGAGAAAAACAAGCCTAACAATTGTGTGCTCATAAGTCAAAGGTAAAGACAAAAATACCTCTGAATTCTCCCAAATTTTGAGGGTGGAAGTCTACATTGGTACACTCCCTTTCTTCATGTTTCCAAGAGTGAATGTCGCAGTTGGAGAATGTTTTTTCTCAGCATAAATTTCCCCTTTAATTCCTACGAGAAGTGTGTTAGTAGATAAACATTAAATTCATCTTCTACATTGCATCAACGTGTGTTAGCTTTCATGTCACTACCTCAATATAACTGCTTTTCAAAAATTTGAAAAGGAACAGTCACGTGGGCAGGATAGCGAGTAGTTCACATAAGTTTATAAATCACTGCCCTTGTTCATCTTTAGCTACAAAACACCACCTATTATTTAATGAAGCCAAATTTTCCTTCTAGGTAGTAAATGGGGAAGTTAGACAAACTTTATAATACACTACCTGCACTATTGAAACTCGAGCATAGACCAGGCGAAAATTTCATAGATTCAAGCAGCTAAGCCAAACACTGTCGATAGTTTAAAACATGCAGGAAGCTTTATGGAGTGGGTGAAGGGTGAGTTAGAGTAACTTATTAAAACACCACCGGAGTTATGAAATACACCCAAAACATTTCCAGAGTATGAATTGGACAAAATTTTGAAGGATAGGCATGATTGTTGAAGAGGGTCCAAAAATTAGATAAAAATTTTCAAGCCATGGTTGGAAAAATCATGACCAATCATCATTTAGTCTTTTCTGAGAAGAACCTTCTGCAGAAGTAATTCCACAACCTAGCCCTCTATATAGAGGTCGGTGTCCACAAACATATGGTTAAAAGAGTATTGATAGATAATGACACAGGTTTAAACATTTGTACCTTGAAATTTGTTAAACAGTCAGGGTATTCTAATGATTTAATTGACAAGGAAAAAAGAATCACTATAAGGGCTTATGATGACTTAGAAAGAAATTTAGAAGGGACAATTAGGCTACCTATACAAATATGACTGGCAACAATAGAAACATGTCAATTGCTAAACCTTGAGCTGCCATATAACCTTCTTATAAGACACCTATGGATTCATGCAATACAAGAAGTTCCTTGAACATTCCACCATTTTCTAAAATTTCCTCATGAAGGAAAGGAGGTTACATTATATGTTGATCCTGAACCCTTCCACTACTGTGCAAAATTGGAGGAAAAATACAACAAAATCTAGTATATACCTAGTAATAATGTATCATTTCACTCCTCATATGTCGACCCATCAATACTACTATCAACCTCAACTAAACCTCTATCAAGTGAGAAACCAAAATCTGAGTCCAAGATTCAAGTACTTGACAAAGGTAATGGGAACTATCATTTCAATCAAGCCTTTTGCATTGGAATGCTTCCCCCAACACCAAAAGTTATGAAGGGCCTAAGGATATTAAGCATGTTCAAGCAATAAAAATGGTAGTCAAACCCATGATCTTTACTAAGTGGGGAAATATGAAGGATGAGGAAATATTCAAAGAGGACCTTTCATCAATGATCTACAAAGAGGACCAAAATGAACTAGAACAGGTACAACCCCTTCTAATTGATCCTAGCAATAAAGGATATCAACTAGCTAAATAAATTGGATAGAATGGAAAAGGTGGCCTTGGGTGACATAAGCAAGATAGATGGGAACCTATTATAGTGGAACAAAGAAAGAAGAACATGGTACTAGGCTATGGTTTGATAGATGTGGTTACTCCAAATATTGGACGTACCTCTTTATGAAGGGAGATTCTTCTACTGACATCAAGACATTGGATATCTACCATCTTATGGACAAAAATTTACCCATTGAGGACTTATTTGAAATATTTAGCATAAGTATATTCCCTATCTGACCTAGGAAACCTACATTTAAATACTACACTTATGAAATAGACTCTAACAAGTATGAATGGCATTCTCTTTCCTTTGTCTCCTCTAGCAACGATGACCTAGATACCTAATGGAAGAATGATGCCAAAGGAATTTGACCATTTTGATAGCTACAGTAAGCTTTACAAATAACTATGACAACCTCTCTCTTTCCTACCCATAGTTAATATATTGGGACCAACAACACTATACACCTATGTGGGATCAATTCCAAAACGATGAAGCTATTGTATAATTTATGGGGCTTCGAACCGATATACCATCAAGAGATCTAAACAAATCTTTTCCAAAATATGGCTTCCCTTTTCCAAGAATTAATATGATTGTAGATCTAACAGTAGGGCATGAAATGTTGTCATTGATGGAAAAATTTTCAAGAAATAATCAAATAAAGATATCTCCTGATGATCAACATAAAACAACCTTCACATGTGCATGGGGGGCCTTCTATTGGAATATCACACCATTCATCCTAAAGCATGCAGAGTAACCTATTAGCGAGTGATGACTACAATATTTCATGATATGTAGCATACAACTATGGAATATTATGTGGATGGCATACTAGTGAAGTCCATCAAGAGAGAAGACCATTTTACCAACCTTGCAAAAGTGTTTGGCAGGCTCAAACAGTATAACTTGAGACTCAATCTAAAAAAATGTGTATTCAGAGTAACATCTGGAAAGCTACTAGGGTACATAGTATCAAGGAGAGGCATCATAGTCAATCCTGCAAAGGTAAAATCCATACAAGAGATGCCCCCTCCATAGAAATTGAAGTACCTAAGAAGTCTACAGGGAAAACTACAATCCATTAGGTGATTTATCATGCAATTGGCAAAAAAGTGTCACCCTTTTACCCATCTCCTACACAAAGACATCAAATTCAAGTGGGATGGTAGATGTGATCAATCGTTCTAGAAATTTAAAGAGTATCTACTCACTCCTCCTATATTAATTCTACCTATTCTAGATAAAGCAATGATACTATATGTATCTACAACACAAGTGGCATTAGGAGCTCTCCTAGCAAATCTAGATGATAATAACAAGGAAAGAGTGGCTACTACATCAATTGAACACTGGTGGGCTACAAATTGAACTATTCACCCATAAAAAGAGCGTTTCTATCCATTTTATTTGTGGCACATAAGTTGAGACACTATATCCTAAACAAAAAAGTAAAGCTAATCTCAAAATTAGATCCACTAAAGTACCTATTAGAAAAAGCAGCTCTAATAGGTAGGATTGCTAAATGCGTGATGATTCTAACTGAGTTTGACATAGAGTATGTAGATAGGAGAGCAATCAATGGATAGATCATAGCAGATCAACTAGAAAAAGCACCAATAGAATATCACTAGCCTCTTATAATAGACTTCTTAGATGAAAGCATATTGCTAAGAGAATAGACAAGTCATTTGAACTTATACTTTCACAAGTCCCACACTCAACACGATTCAAGAACGGGTTATTATTTCTCAATCATAGGGAGATAGTATACCTAAGGCTTACAAAATTGCTTTCCCATGCACAAATAACATCTTGGAGTATTAAGAACTAATCATAGGACTCAAAATGGCCATAAAATGGAGAATAAAAGAACTAAAGATTTATGGAGACTCTCAATTGGTAATCAGGAAAGTAAATGATGAGTATCAAACAAAAGATGACAAGCTGGTGCCATATAAAAGGATGGATAGTTTCAAACAATATTTTGTAACCATCACCTTTGAATAAGTTCCCCGGATCAACAATAGAGTAACCAACATAAAGGAAAGGATAGGTTCACTTCTCGATATTCCATAGAACATTTATAAGTACAAATTCCTTGTGGAGCAACTTTTCTACCAGCATTCAATATCCTAGAATCAGAACTAGTGTGTGGTGATGTTGGTCCTAACTCACTATGGTACATTAAACATTTGATTATATCCAACATGGTATCATACCCCCTCATCTGGAAACCACCCAAAAGAAAAAAAATTTCCCATAGGACTTCCCGATTCATAGTCCTAGGAGACACCTTATATCATCGAAGTTTAGAGGGTAATTTACTTTGATGTCTTGATGTAGAAGAAGCACAAAATTTCATACAAGAGGTACACAAAGGAGTTTGTGGGTCCCAATCTAGTGGAACTAACCTAGCACAAAAGTTACTAATAACATGATACTATTAGCCCTCTATGGAGCGAGAAGTTATTGCTTACACCAAAAAATGTCGACAATGTCAGTAGCACAGTTACCTCATTCATGTAACAACATAGGAGCTAAGAGATATCATGACACCATGGAATTTTTCATAGTGGGATTAGAATTGATAGGTAAGATCTCTCTCACTTCCTCAAATGGACATAAGTTCATTATTATCACAACTGAATACTTCATTGAGTGGATAGAAGCAATTCCATTAACCTACATCACTGGAAAAAAAAAAATCCAAGTTCATCTTAAATTATCTAATATGTCGATATGGAATTCCTCAAACCATCGTAACAAACAATGGGACCCCATTCAATAACCAAGATGTCAAATATATGTGTTCCAAATCCTCTATCCATCACAAATTATCCACTTCCTACTACCCCCAAGGAAATGGTCAGGCTAAAGCATCTAACAAAACCATCCTAAAGATACTAAAAAATATTGTTATTGACACCGATCGTGATTGGAATCTACAACTAAACCCAATCCTATGGACTTATCAAACAAGTATTTGTACACCTATAGGAGCCACACCAATTTCCTTGGTCTATGGATTTGAAGTTGTCTTACCTATTGAAGTCAAAATCCCCTCACTATGAATATCACTAAAATGAATGGTCAACAATGAAGAGTATCGGGTGTCCAGATTAAATGAGTTGGAACTCCTAGATGAAAGGAATTTGAGTGCATTAAACTATCTATAGGTTTACCAGGATTGAATCAAGCAAAGCTACAATAAAAGGATCAAAAATAGAAACTTTCAGATTGGTGACTTGATACTTAAAGGGAATCAAAAGGTATAGCTGAATCAAGATGGAAAAGGTAAGTTTGAACCCAACTGGTTATGTCTGTTCATCATCACAATAAGCTATGACTCTAGAGCTTATCAATTGGCTACTCCTGAAGGAGAACCTTTAGCCAAACTACTAAATAGTAGCCATCTTAAAAAGTTCTATACTTGAAACATGTCAAAATACCATAGGAAAAAGGGTAAAAATCTAAAAAAATCAAAAAGTTAAGAAAGCAAAAAAATCAAAAAAAGCAAGAAAATAGTAAAGAAAAATAAAACGTTCTTTAAGTGAAAACCACTTTGTGGAACTTCTAGAACAAGTACCATAGTGAAAACCTGGAAAAAAAGTACTATGATTGAATACAAATTGCATCATTATCTATCAACACTATCTAGAGCATCCACCCATTCGTCCCATAATAAAACCTGCACCCCAACCATGGCTTGATAATTGATTAACTATTGAACCTTATTGCAGAATCAACATCCATCTCCCCTAGAAAAAGTAGTCTAGTCTCGAATTGGGGGAAACTTCCCAAAATTGGTAGTGGATTGGATCCTTGTACATCCCATTAGGGTCAAAAACTATCAAAATAAAAAACATTAAAAAAAAAAAAATTAAAACAATGTCAAAAACATCAAAATACCAAAAACATGTTATGATTTTGAGTCAACACTAGTCGAACTATATGGTCTCTACATGTATAAAGTAGGCAAGGCTTATCAGCCCCCAAGGTCATAGGTTAGTGCCCTTAGGTATCTATCATGCTTTATTTCAACTTAGTCAAAAATTCAAAATTTAAAAACATTTGAAAAATAGAAAAGTCAAAAACATGTTCTTATCAAACCAACTGAACTATGAGCCTCTGTGTGTACAACGTAGGCAAGGTTTATATTTGATGATCCCCTGAGGCCCTAGGCTAGTCCTTTGAAAACAACAAAAACAACATCATATAAATTCAGAAAACCAAAAAGGTCCTACCTTCGTTATCACCAATCGCAATAAGTTTTTCATCCATAAATAAACAAATCCTCACAATCACCCTTTGACAACATAAACAACAAACAGGAAAAAACATCAAAACCGAAAATTCCAAAGTAAAGATAAAAATGATTAGAAAAGTATGAAGTGAAAACAATACCAAAGTGTTAACTACCTATCTATTGACAATTTACCAACAACATCCTGAGAGGTGTCTTAATGGATCAGTTCCTATAGTATACATCATCAATAATGGATAATAGCCTAAAACCTCAAAACAGATATGGCAAGTGATACGACAACATTTTTTATCTTTTTATAGTATTATCTTTCTAATTTATTTTATTGACTCATTCCCAGGATCTCTCGAGGATGTCCATAAGGATTTAGTGAGGAAGGAATGGGGGCAATTGAGCATCATTTTTGTTTCCTATTTATAATATTTTTTTTGTGATACTACCACGGTGAATACATGCTCTATTTGGTGTATGGAAGTTGTTTGAGACAATTTGTGTAGCGGTTGCATGTTAGGTATTTCATACCTCTCTGTGTAACTGGTCCAAAAAGTTCAAACACAACTCAACCATATATTCTAATAGGGTTTTCATATGTCTGGTATGAGCAAGAATATTCTTTGTATGTTGAGTCAAAGTCCACGTAGTGGATACAAAGACACCTTGGTTATCAATACCCTAGTGCATCATATCTATTTGCTACATCACAAGGATTGTTAAAGATATGAAGTCTCTATGCAATGCAAAAGCAACTCATCAGTAACTAACAACATCAATTTTTTATCCATCATCCAACATTTCTTCTAACTAACAACATCCATCCTGCATCACAATAACATTCATACCACATCCATCCTACAATTTCCATCTCATCAGTACATATCATGATGATAACAAAGTAATAAAAACATCATGTATCATGTATAAATCATACATCGCATATATAAGGTATCAACATCCATCATATACATCCTAAAACATCATATATCATATATCATTTATCATTTAGATATATCCATCATCCATCCATCCACATCATATGCATACATTAGGAAATTACAAAAAAACATGTATATCTCATATATATCATGATCAAAAAAGAGAATGTCAGGTACATCATCATATAAACATGTGTGATATCATAATACAAAAAAAATACATATATACGAGGCTTCAATTGGGCCAATGAATGTATACACAAAATCATGTCTATAATAATATCTTTGAAACAGTAAACATCATAATGATCAAGAACATATAATCCTACTGCTCATTTGGAGGTGGGGACCTTGAATGATGCTCGCTCTGATTTGGGGATGTCTAAGGGATCACTGGAGAACATCTAACTAAGTTCCCAGCTGACTCAACACCTATAGCAGTACTAGGCTCTTTGAAGCATGGCTACCACTGAACTTTGGGTACAAAGGCTTCATAAAGTGTCTGATAATAAGTGGCCTCTCTCATGTACTAATCTCGCTTTGCTCTAAGGGAATCATGCTCTAATATGAGGGCATCCCTCTTAGTTGTAATCACCTGTAGTTGTTCCTCAACAAGATGGCGTCACCCACTCTTAGTGTCCTACTCTGCCCTATAGTTTTCCCTCTCCTCCATCAAAGTAACAACTTTCACCTTAGTGGCTTGTCACTGCACAACCTTGAAATCTCAAGCAACCATCAATTGAGCTATCTAAGCGGCTGCCATTGGATCACCAAGTGGTGGAGGAGGACTTGGAACCTATGCTAATTCTGCTACATAGGATTGTCCTACCCATCTTTCCTAGCTCTGTCAAGTTGCTTGATAACAATTTGAACTCCTTGTCACTCACCATGATGAACAATAATCCCTGCTCTACCCACTACTGGAATAGTGCCAACAAGATTTGTAAACTTCAAAGGAATATTCCAAGCCTGCCACTGATCAAAATCTAGGGTATTCCAAGGATCTACAAGCCCAATAGGCCATCCCAATCCAAATGGAACAAGTGCCTTAAACTTTGCAACAACTACATCCCGATCTTCCTGTAGCCCCTATACCCAAACCTCTTGAGTAGTCCTTCCAAAACGAGCCTCATAACCATCCATGAATTGACTCTATCTCTCATCAAATTGGATACAAACATGATCAGGTAGATATCTCTCTAACAAAGAGTGAACACAACCAATCAACCACCGTGTCTGTCTAAAATATGGGAGCTACTCCTGGTCATCATGCCATGCCTTGCATCCCAACCATGATCTCCAAACAAAACTAGGCATGTAATCTATCATGCAACACTAGTAAGGTAGCTTCTTGGGCCAAGTGTAATGAGGAAAGTCACCATATTTGTAAGAATATGAATCCTTTGGATCCCAATCCAACATGCCATCAGGCCTAGTGACAGGGATATGCTCCCATGCCCATACATAAAGTAATGTCACATTAATAGAAATGGATCTACCTCCTTGGCAGGTGACCTCGTGCATATCTCAATATAAATGCACAAGGAGACATGGGCCCCATACATATCTAGTGCCATGCTCAAAAATATTCTTGATGCACACACCCCAACCAATGAGAAAATTCCTACCTCGTTGAGCAAGAATGACGAGCCCCAAAACCAAAGCACATAGAACAAGTGAAATTGGATCCACACTACTAGCAAACTCATATAGGTCTATCTCTGACTCACGAATGTGAAGATTCCTAACACCAAGTACTCAGCACATAGCACATGTACCTATCGTATGAAATAGGTCACAAGCTCTCCATGAATAAGTACATGAAGAATCTTGCATACATCCTCCAAGGTAATGGAGGCCTCCCAGGTAGGTAAGTGAAAATACAATGTCTCTGAATGCCATCGCTCTGTGAGGGTAGTCATCATAGCTCTATGACATCTAATCACGGGCATGTAACAAATTTTTCATAGCCCCACAACATCTAGCATATCTCGCTCCAACTTGTGGAACCCAATGATAAAACAACTCACATGGTCATCACTCCCTTGAAATAAGTAGTTTGAGAACTTCTTGAAACCATTCAACCCACGATGTTAAGAATTTGTTACAAAAATACAAAAAAATCCTCAAATTGCAAACAAACTGACTCAAAATTCTATGCAAAGAAAAAGCAGTCACTTTTTGTCAAAAGCAATGACTTTATTGTCAAAAGCATTAAAAATAGTCAAAAGCGATTACTATTTTGTCAACTGCATTTTAAAAAATTCAAAATCACTAACAATAGCAAATGCGAACATATATCTCATACGTAAAATTTTATCATAAGAGCGGCCATCTAATTTGAAAAAATTCAAAAGTAAAAGTTTTAATCAAATGAAAAAATAGGTGTGAAAAACTATGTCAATTACAAAAATCTATGGCAAGTGCAAGCATAAAATGCAAAATCGGTCTAGTTATAAACAATAAAAGTGGTAAAAACAATTCAAATGTGTGAAAAACATGAAATTTCCACCTACACCTATAAAAATTTTCATGCATTAATTACACAAAAATGACAAGTCAAAATATGAAAGGAAATGGTACATACCAGGGCATCGATACATGCAAGTTGTCTGAACTCACAAACTGCATCTATGCAATGTCGGGCTTCTTGAATCCTCACCATAGTTCCTCCATAATCAACAAATCATGAAATCTAGAGGCGAGAAATTACTATAGGCTCATAGTACAAATGAGGAGAAATATATCCTATTTACCTATTTTAACCCTCCCAACCCTAATTTTTTACCTAAGAAACCTTCCTACGTTGAAATTAGGAGCTCCCACGAACATCTGAACTATCAGCGAGAGTCCTATAAGCTTAATTTTTTGTCCTCTGGATTTGAACTAAAATAGAACATTATCACAAGCTCAGCCCAAAAATTGATATTTTCGACCCCAACCTCTTCAGGGGGCAACCCAAAGTCCTACCATCATTCTACTGACCGCTAGGGCATAGTGGGCCATATAAAAAATTTCAAATCTTTATCTTAACATTGAATTCTTTGAAACAAAGCAACTAGTACTTTGTCTCAAAGAGGGGAAAATGTAGACATGTAAAAAGTACCTAATGCTTATCACACATCCTAAATGGAATTTTCTCATCATCGACATCATTATCACTTAATATAATTGTATTTCACATCAATTGTATCAAAAACCCTAATTTCCTCTATTAATTGAATAATATTACATTATTTAATTAATTCACTTTTTAATCATTTTTTGACTAATTAAATAAATTTCATTTATTTAATAAAGTCCTAATCTAACTTTATTCCTCCTGATTAATTAAATAACATCAATTATTTAATTATGTCGCTAATTTACCATATTCCCCTAAATCAATTGAGTTATTAATACTTGATAGTTTAATTAAATCACTTTCCCAAAAAATTGAATAATTAAATAAATTATTCAAAACATCATCAAAAAGGTCAAACAAAAAAATACAACTTTGTTTGTAAAAGTCAAACATGATTTGCATGTTCAACTGAAAAAGATTAATTAATTAAATCAATTAATTAATTACCCTTACCCACTTTCATGATTGAGCAAATTATGATCCCTTGATTGCTCACTCTATTCCTAACTGATTCATCTGTTCTTCAATCCTACTAAAGGCTCAACATGATTTCTTCAATTCTTATACAAATTATTCAATCTATTTCCTCAATTCCACTAAACACTCAAATTGATTTCTTCAATCAGACCGATTACATTATCAAAATCCACTAATTAAATAAATTATTCAAAACATCATAAAAAAGGTCAAGCAAAAAATACAACTTTTTTTGTAAAAGTCAAACATGATTTGCATGTTTAACTAAAAAAGATTAATTAATTAAATCAATTAATTAGTTACCTTTCCCACTTTCATTATTGAGCAAATTATGATCCCTTGATTTCTCAGTCTATTCCTGTCAGATTCATCTATTCTTCAATCCCACTGGAGCCTCAACATGATTTCTTTAATTCTACAGATTATTCAATCTATTTTCTCAATTCCACTAAACAGTCAAATTGATTTCTTCAATCGCACCGATTATCGTTGATCAGAATATTCTACTTCATGATCTCGATTGTTCATTTCAAAACACATAATATATAACAACCTCATTTCTTCTCAAAAACGATATAAGCATCAACATATTTTACACAATGAAGTAATGTTGAGATTATAATTGATTTCTTGACAACTTCAACACACATCTTCAATCAACAACATCACACTTTGAAGCTTTTTCTATGCAAAAATATACACTTCACATTGATACAACAACGATCCAACATCTTTGCAAATACACTTCAACATGAGATGGGTAACTATATGCTTTATTGAATTCATTGTTCTTGTTATTCAATTGCTTTCTTGAATTCAATATTTTGTATTGTTCATTTTGTGAGCAATGGGTATGAATCTGAATCCTTCTTTTGAATTAGATTTAGTTTAATTCGTTTGACATTGATTATCTTATTGAATTTCTCGATTTCCCCCTTACACAAGAATGAACACTAAAAAAGGTTTAATTTATAGTTCCAAAATTGTTAAATATGTAATTTTAACTTTATATTTTACCCCCACTTTAGTAGATTGATTTTACTAGGTTATATTAGCTACCTATAATATGAAAAAATGTTGAAAATAAAATATGTTGAGAATACATAATATTTTAAGTGAGGAATCTATGCCCCTAGGCTATGGACTATAAAATAAATTAATTACACAAATAAAACCTTCAACATATATGAATTAAAAAGTTATAATCTACAACACAAAGTATGTGAATAGAACATATATAATCTAATGTGTACATGGTACATATAAATGGAAACTACACAATACATCCAAAAAAAATTAAAAGAGGATCTACATACACAAATGATTAATGAAATAAGCATAAATAGTAACATTTATGAATGTTCTTTCTTGCACGAAAATAGGACATAATCACAACATGCTTTGTTTTAGAATAATATGAATATGGATTTTGTTCTAGCATCTCTATTGCTATGAATCATATAAAATATGGATGCAACACATATACCGATGTTCTCTTTTTCTAGGTGATTCACATACAAACACAATATCAAGGATTACATGTGATAGCTCATACTCTATTGCAAGTAAATTTGATAATGCTTGGAATGACAAACTATTGATGTTATGGAATCATACCAAAAGCGTGCTAGTAGTGGATATAAATATATTCCCCCTTAACTAACTACATAAATTAAGTGTATGCATTTTATTTTTGTTGTATATGTTTTCATTGATGTCAACTATGTGATGATGACAAAGGAACAACTAGAAGAGCAGTGGTGGTAGAAGGTAAGGAGATAAGATAAGTATCATTTATACATAGTTATACATTATCTTCTGAAGTTTATGTACCCTATCTCCTAAAGTTATATCTAAGTTAAGTGCATGTAATCAATATTCTAAGTTGTGTTGTTAATGGATATCATAGAAGCTATGAAGTCATGTGGAGTATGTTGCAAAAAATTTAAAGGAATTTGGATAATTATAGTTCCTATTAGGAAGGGTGTCATAGGCTCAAGATATATTGTATTTAATCTCAAGTATGTGTGATTCAAAACTTAGATCATGAATCTACCACAAAGTGATTTGTAGCTAGTAGAATGAATACTACTGTATAGTGTGGTTGCAGTCAAGATGAGTCAAACAAATGCTCATTTTTCCATACTTGGTGATATAGTCATGTAGTTTAGAGGATTGGTAGATACATGCAAGAAACACATATGATTCAAGTCTCAAGTGATAGTTTGTACCACAATAGTTTCCAAAGTCATTTGTGTGAAGACAAGTCTTGTTACTAGCTAATGAATGTTGAGGGAGATAACAAATGCCACCACCTTTCAATGCATCTTGTCATTTGACTTTGTTGTTTGAAATACAAGCTCATATGGTTTATTGGTATGCTTAGTTCAAGTTTCAAATCATCTTGTCTATCACAAGAATTTTTTTCAATGTTCTACACCAAGTCTGTACAACCTAAGTGTGTTTTGGTTACCAACATCAGTGCTCAAATAGTTGTGGCAACATGAAAATATTATTTGAATTAGTAAAAGAGCTATGTAGGAATGTTTGGCAAGGCATACAATAGTCATGACATGATCCAGATGATGCCATTCTTGTTTCTCTAGTACCACTTTTGGTCTGGAGGTAATTTAAATAAGTTTAAGTGTTTGTTGAGTCGACTTGGCATGTTGAAATGATTACGCTAGATGTTTGGTAGTGTGCACCAATTTGAAGTTGTATTCTATAGAAACATAGGTCTTGTCTATCTTTTTGTTTGAACCACATGTGATTCCTTTTTACGATAGATGTTTTTGGAGCCAACTTGTTATGGCCAATTCGCATCCCATGTATTTTTTTCATCTTGGTCGACAAGGAGAAATTTTTTGAAGCTTGCAGAGGATATAAATAGAAGATCAAAGCTATTCAAAAGAGCTATGTGTGTATGGAAAATGTTTCAAAAGATTATGTGAAAATAATAAATCCATAAAATCTATTTTGATAATGAAATATGGTAAAGATATAGCTCAATAGTGAGTGTATGTGAAAGTGTAACATGCCCATTGTTCTACTCAAAATTTTTACTATGTTTTGACCTCAAGTAAATAAAATATGATGACAACACTTTAAGAAATAAAAAATTTCTTTCCAAATATAAAGATAGCATGCTCATTTGAAATAATCATCTTCTAAACTTTCCCATTGCATTATATCAAAGTATTACAACTTTCCAATGTATTTATTTTATAGTACACATTTTCATGATAACATTTATCTTCTACAATTTTTCCATAGTAATGAATACAAATATACATACAAGGCTACTAAGAGCTTACTATAAATAGATATACAAATGGTCCAGGTGTCCTCCATCAAATCTTGGTCATCTACTAATGAGGAGAAGCATCACTCAAGCGCTTTTTTTCCAACCATGGAATCACTACGGTCCCCGACACAACTACCTAACTAGTAAGATAGCCCTCCCTTTGACAAAAAGATTAGTTTGGTAACCTCATAATAATAATGAACTTCCATGATCTTGATGTTGTGTCCTACATATCTAGATCTATCACATAGTGGCTACTATGTACACATATGAAATTCCTTTCCTAGTATCTAAACCCGAATCATAGTGAATTGATAGTGTAAATAGTGACAACTTACACTACTTTGGCCAAATTATTCATCACCCAGAATTAAGAGTGGATATCATATACTTCGCCCACCTTCCTAGCTTGATTTATTTTGACCATTCATAACCTATTTTTAGGCTATCCCCTTACGCCATGGAGTAACCTTAACCCCAAGAATAACCTATAACCTCTTAAGTACACTATGACACTTCTAAGTAAATCAAAGTAATTCTAGGACTCAACTAAGTTAAGCATCAACTATATAAGATCTATCTTTAATATAGTATTTAATGCTATTATAAACACCTATTCCTTAATATGGAATATATACATAGACTCAAATATTAAATATCCCTAGACTAGGTACACCAAGAATCTTTCAATTTCACATAAATAAGAGAATAACCTTTCCATAATAAATAATTAAAAAAATTCCCAAGCAAGGCAACATAAGACACATAGTATTTCCAAAAACATATAAAGCATAAAAGAGTAGAAATCAATATGCCTATATTTGCAAAGCTCCAAATGATCAAACTGGATTCCTAGTTTAGCCTTCCCAAAATCATCAAGAAATTCCCAACTATCTCTCTTCCTTTCTCCAAAAAAATTACTTTCAAAAACCTCTCACAACTCTCAAAACTCAAAAAAATAGAATATCAACAACTCTGAAAATAAGTATCAAGAGTGCATAATGCATCCCATTTGAGGGAGAAAGCACCTCTATTTATACACAAATGTGACCAAATGTAGACTAGAAACTAGCTCTTAAACATGACACTTCTCAATCAATTGAATTGACTCAGCAAAAAGAAGAAAAGGTGGTAGCTAAAAACATTGAACAATAAACACATGCATAGCCAAATTTCACCACAAATAATGAGTCACTCATTCTAATGGAGAACAAGAATAACACTCAGAAATGAAAGATTAATGTTTCTATAGGTCTACTCATTTTGGCTAGCTTCTCATTTCACTATTTCTCTTATTCCAATTTTTTGTATATGTTGGAATATGTATTGTAGAATAGAATTCTAATAGGTTAGCACTATTCATATATTGGCACCACATAAAACATCACACGCCCTATTCATTTGGTTTCTATTTGAAAAAGACCATGTCAAAGGTCTTATACATTGAATATTCACTTTTCCTTCATATTTTGAATTAGTCTTGCTAGATTTATCTCGCACATTGAATTTCTTTTGATTCCACATGCTTTACTATAGCACTGCCTTAGTTCATATTACACAACAATTAAATAATTTAAACAATGTCATTTTCTTATGCGTAGCCTTCTACTAATGCACTATTCCTTTTATTTTTGCAGAATACGTTGCAAGAATGAAGGTGTTGTCATTGATTTTAACTAGTCAACTAGTATCAACTAGTTTTTGTTTTCATTGATGTCATGGATGCGGGTTATTGGTTGTATATGTTGAGGATATTGAGAAAATTGTAATGAACAAAGGTTATAGATGTTCAATGGTTACTTCGGGTTTTGCTCTAGATTTTTCTCCTATGTTTGTGTGGTTTAGATATATTGATCATGGTTGTTAAAAGCTACTATATCCATATTTTGGCCTTCTTATTCATTGTTCAGTGTGAGTTATGTTCACCAGTTGTGAACTGTGGTTTTCTATGTATTTGGCTGCAATACAAGAGAAATGTTGTTGGTCTGGATTCCTTTTTTGTTGAGTCTTATGACTTCCAGTTCTAGAGTTAAGCTGTTATGATCATGTTGAAGATAATTTTGGTGTTTGGATGGATTAGATCGTGCTAAGGGTTGCGTGTGCTTAATTGTTTTATGTGTTTTACATTGGTTTGGCTGACCTTGTGTTGAAAACTAATTTCAAAGTTCATGAAGCATGTTGGGACTTATTTTTGTCCTTGCTAAGCATGTGTTTAAGTATCCCTCATTCTAATTCCACCCTAGGATGTTTTTGCACCAATCTAATTTGAATTTAGTGATGGATGGATGATTTTCAATATGTTTCAAAGTTGAAGATGGTATAAATATATGATGAATTAGTGGGGAAAGATGTACAAATAGATAAATGAAAATAAATAGAGAAAATAGATGTAAAATATATGTGAAATAGTGTGTATGTGATGTGAGTGTGGTGGATCAATGCAAATCCTAAATTTTGATTTTTCGGATGCAGTGAGCTGAAAGTGTACTCTATCATTCATGAATTTCTGCAAGTGGTTGAGTGAATTATGGTGGAAATATATGTTGCATTGATATTTTATTCTCTGTATAACATATCTCTTCTATCTTCTTTGTATATCTATGGTAGTGAGCCCTCCAGGTGGTTAACCCTTGTTGGAAAGTGAGTCTTGATCCAGACAGTTAGTCTTGTTTTGGTAGTGAATCTTTTTCTGGCAGTGAGCCTTTTGTAATTAGTTTTGATATTTATTATATTGTGAGCTAATCCTCACCATGATTTTTCCCTTATAGGTATTTCCATGTAAATCTGGTGTTCTTGTGTGTGTGTGTTTCTTTCTAGTTTCTACCCTTGCACTTAATGTTTAATCATATTAGCAGAGTTAAGGATTTGTGATTGATTTAAGTTCTGATTAATTTTTTTAAGGATTAAGATTTTCTACAACTGATTCACCCTCCGCTCTTAGTTGTCTTGTTGAACACAATACATTTCATGTATATGTTGTGCCAAGTATTTACTATGTGCTTCAATAAAAATTTCAGTGCTATCAAAACATTAATACATTTTTAATATATATAAATATATATACATATATATGTACAACATGATATGTATATATATATATATTCATCATATAAGCTCATTAAATACATTATTCAATATTTGAATTAGCATATTCATATTTCATATTTTGCATAATGATGCATGTGTATTTATATATATACACATATGTATATATATATTAATATACTCGTATGGAAATTTCTATTTACGTCGATACATACATTTAAATTAATATATATGCAAATATTATATATACATCATTTCCTCAAAGGAGAAATGCATATATTCACAATCCCATCAATCGACATATATTCACAAGATCGTTCATAAATAAAACCATAACCTCTTCTAATCATACACAAATAAGAATAAAGGTAACTTACTATTTCCCAAGCTATTGACCTAACTTGACCAAACTAGAAGAGAGTATATGAAAGCTTGGTTTAGGCCTTCTTAAGGGTTACTAGACCAAGTAATTCTCCTGAGTGATACATCCCCTCTCTTTCGGAGGCTTGATTCTATTCCTGCATCCAGCTTAATTCATTGCAATAGTAGTTAGCTGAAAACAATACATTCATTTGTATCATACATTTCACAATCAGAATCATTATATAACATCAAATTGAATCAACATTTATTCTTCATATTTCCAAAACACATAAAGCATAAATACATTCTTTTAAAGCATTTTCACCCAACTAGGTAAAAGTAAATAAGTATTAACACAACGGGGTGTAACATATCCCCCTTTGTGAATCATCATCCCCGATGATTTTAAGTAGAAAACATAGACATAAACTGTAAACATAAACACAACATAATTATTCCAAGAATTCTCAAAAGCATGTAAGCCATGAGGAAACTTATGCTTAATCTAAAAAATAGTCTTCCCAAGTGGTAGAATCTTCTACATATTGGTCCCACTGGACTTTGCATTGCAAAACTTCTCTGAACTACGTAAGTGAAGCTTATGTGTTTCGAGCACCTTGAGAGGCTCAATTATTACCACTACTGGGTCCTATACCTATAAATCATTCCAATCAATAACATGGATATCCCCTAGTATATACTTCTTAAGGTATGAGAAATGAAACACATTGTGCATCCTGGCAAGACCAAGTGGCAACGCAATTCGATAAGTGACAGGGTTTACTTCCTCGAGAACCTTGAATGGACCTACATAGGACAAAGCTAGTTTGGATGATGTTTAACCCTCAACAAAACCTTTTCCCCTACTACATTTTTTTTGGGTACCCACTTAGAATCTGCATAGATTTTATGCCTATCATTGGCTTCTACTAGCCTTTGCTTAATAATTCCTACTTAATCCTCCATTTCAAATAACATCTCTAGCACAAGGCTTATTCTATCCTCTAGCTTATTCTAGCTTATAGGAGTTTGAAATTTTCTAATATACAATGCTTCAAATGGAGCCATCTTGATTGTAGAATGATAGGAATTGTTGTAACGCCTTGCCACACAACCCTAGAGGAAGTTGCAATTCACTACTAAACGTACCAATTTTTTTTTTGTTTAAGAACAAATAACATGTAAGATGAATACACATTGCCAACAACCTCTAAGGCCACGAGACAAGGATTACATTAAAACCCAAACAACAATTAACATCAATAGAAACCAAAACATTAAACACTTACAGAATTAAGATTACATACATCCCAAACAAGATAAATTACAACAAGGATAATAAATACCTCAAGATTCCAATTAACAACATTTAAACAATATGATTACAACACTCATTCCCCGAATGAGGTAAATCCAATAACCATGATTACAATTTACAAATTCCACCTCAATAACAAATGAGGGGTAAAAGAATAAAGATCAACTGAAAAGAATGAATCCAGAAGAGCATCTGGATCCAACAAGCTCTCCAACATGAAAGTCTCGTCCACATGAGCAAGAGCAAAAACCAACAGAGGAAGGTGCACGTTCCACCCAACCAAGTGAAACCAAAAGGCTCACCCCCCGTGCTAGGAGATAGTAACAAGGATCCTAGACAAGACCATCTACCACTAGACATAGGATAACACAAAAACTGAACTGAATCAATGACATAATCCACATCACTTAACACAATGATTACAATGCTTCTAGAGTACAAAATTGAGTACAATCACTGTACAAAATAAACCAATGGTACAAAACTATACCGACTGTTGTCATAGGAGGAGTGTCATCGCAAAGGTTGCATGGGATCTCCTGGCAAGTCTTCCTAGGTCCCGGCCCCCCTCTAGGGATATCTTGGAAACCTCAACCGACTCCCGGCCCCACATGCACACTAGAGCGGAATCGATTATCTCTTGAAAAGACAAGATAACGATCTTGCCATTCCAGGCCTTCCCGACTCATCTCAAGTCTCGTACAAGCCCTTGAGCCAATGAGTGAGGCTAAATTATCTTATTAAAGTTCAAAGCTACTCTATCCCTAGTATAAGTTATTTTAATTTTCACTTAATTAACTGATTCTCACACGAGTTATCCTAGAACCACTTTGGGCCCGGCGCTCGTTGAAAGCCACTCCCCTATCGACAACACAAAACTCAACCACATGCCAAGGGTAGATAATGCACTGACACTTATCACAAATAATCAAACACCTCAACAAGTAACACATCACTACGGATGCCCAAAACTGAAACCAAAGCGTGCACTACCTCAGGCTAACACAAGGTTGACTAACATAATGAGACCCACATAACAAACTGATAACTCGACTCAACCATGAATCACAAGGTCACACAACCCGTTCAAAGAACCAGGTATCCACTTAAGCTTAACTCACACACAATCCAAGATAGACAAAGCAAATCATAAGAGACATAACGTCATCTCAAGAAAACACTATTGGAAGACTTACATGATCAACAAGACCAATACGAATTAAAAAAAATGAAATCAAAGAGTCCCTAGCCTCAAGGTACAAAACCTAGAACAACCAAGGTACACCCACAATCAAACAATATTGCCCATACCGAGAATAAACGAAAACACCACTAGAAAACATTCTAAGCAATTAAACAGGTTAATATTAGGATTTCTTAAATCCAAGCCACGCGGTGACACATTGCATGAAGTCAATTTAAATAAATACCATTATTTGCACATAATTAAAGGTCAATCAATCATGTGAAGAATTTTAAAACTCAATAGTTAAATTCAATTTTCCCTATCATACTCGATGTTTAAGAAAAAAATCGATCTTATAAATAAATTCATTATTCAAGTTTCTCAACAATAACCATAATCACGACACTTAAAAATAAAGTCTTTCAACTAACATTTAAAACAATTTACTTAATCTAAGTTTACCATTAATTCCAGAACAAAACATTTAATATAAATTAAAACATTTATTTTGAATCCGATAAACTTATCTCATCTTAAAGCCATTGATTAAAAATACTCTTTCTACTTAAATACTTTATTGTTATAAAATATAATTTTCTGAATAAACATATATTTTTAAATGTAAACAAATCGTGACGTAAATCTACTCATTTTTAAAACACAACTTCCCATAACGATTTAAATTGAACTTACAAAATATTTTTAAAACCACACATATAAAAATTATACGAGTATACATATACTATGCATATATGTTTAAATATTCAATTAAATTATTATTTAAATATTATATTAATATTATATATATAATATATATCATATATTATTATATATATTAATATTAATATATTATTAAATAATAAATATTGAAAGTTACAAATAATATAAAATATAATGAAACGAAATCAGAGGTAATCGGCAGAAATTTTGCGATGCCCTAAATGGCCGCGCGGACTGTGTGAGCTCCACACAATCCGTGGCCGTTCCGGCCGCGGCCTATGTGGGCTTCACACAGTCCGTGGCCTTACGGCCACGATTTGTGTGGGCTTCACACAGCTCGCGGTCTGTTCGGCCGTAGTCTGTGTGGGGTTCACACAGCCCATGGCCCTTCGGTCGCGGTCTGTGTGTTCCTCACACAGTCTGTGGCCCTTCGACGCAACCTGTGTGGTGGCGGTGGGGTTTGACCTCCCACCCCACAACCAACAAAAATAAAATTTATAATATTTTTTTTTTTACCAACACTAAATATGGCGAAAAAACAAAGCATTTTCCTAGGTTTTACCCAAAATCCAAAATTTCAAATATAACAAATATATTTGTATATATATTTGTGGGTATATCCATGTATTGATATATATGGTTATATTCACAAATATATATACCCAGATTTTGATTTCATACTCAATTTGTAAAAATAATCCAAACCCATTTCAAGAATAGAACTTATTTCAAAACAACAAAATGGGTTTTCAAAATCTAGTTCTAACATTGAGTTTTCTTTGATTTTCTTTCAATAACTTGGTATAAATTTCTTGTTTGGTTTCAATTTCCAAATCTATCTACCATTTAGCAAATTTAAGAGCTTTTCCATGAATTTCCATTGAATCTAAAACTATATTTTCAATTCATTCAAAATGAGCAAGAAGATGAAGGGAGAAATGATGGAACCTTGTGTTTTCTCCAAAATTTGCAAGCTTCAACAATGGAGATTTTCAAGCACTCTTTCAACTCCACAATCTTAGCCTCCTCCAAGCCTCTCCACCAAAATCAAAACAAGAATCCATTCCAAAAAGAAAAAATCCAAAAGCCCCCTTTTTCTTTGCAACCAATTTTCCCATAAACCTTTTTGAAAGAAAACCCTAAAATGAAAATATATTCTTTTCCAAATTTTCCAAATTCAAATTCAAATCCACTTCAAATTCACATTACAATTCAATACAAATTAAATTGCAAATTCAAATTCAAATCCAATTTTAATTCAATTTCCAAATTCAATTTCAAATTCAACTCTTCACAAATATCTTTCCCCAAAATAGTCAACTATTTCAGAAAATATCTTTTCTACCCCAAAGTCATTGCATTGAAGATATTTGGAATTTTGAATAACTTAAACAATTTTCAATTTTCTAAATAGCATTCAACATATTTTAAAACCTTCTTTTCACACAAACTAATTTAAATCTTTTTAACACTTTTAATTCAAGGAATAACTTAATTAATTCACACAATTAATTTAATTAACCAATAAAATAAATCTAATCCAATATTAGATTATTTTATTAATTAAATTAAATTAATTAATACAGTAATTAATATTCCTAGCATTACAACCAAAAGCATTTAATCAACAGTTAAGCAACATAAGCCATTTAACTTGAATTTAAATAAGAACACGGAGACAAGGCAACATAACAACCAACCCGACTACAACCCGACGACACACTGAGACTAGGGTAGTGGCTTGACACAGAAGAAACCTAGCTACTATCTCCCAATCGATTTCCATTGAACAAGGGACATGCTCAGACTTGTGGAACCAGGTGGAGTCGATGTCCTGTACCTGCATCCTGCAAACAACACGAGTGTCGAACATGCATATAACATAATAAAACACACCGTGAAGAAGAAATCACAGAATCACAGGTCGCTCGCATGCGAGTGATGTGATCCCGTCCCCTTCACCAATACAGTATCACTAACTAACGAAGTTTACATCATTAACATAATCAAAACATAAGGCATCATAGAGAAAACATTGTCTGATTAACAAAGCACAAAATGGAGGGGTGTTACAATTGTTGTATGCAAACTCAACCGATGTTAGGTAATATTTCCACTTGCATTGTTGATCCATGCAATACATCCTTAATAGATCTTCAAGTACTTGGTTAACCCTTTCAGTTTGTCTACCCATCTCCAGATGATATGTTGAAATTATGTTCAATTGAGTCCCAAGTGAGGAGAACAAGGTTTTCCAAAACCTAGATGTCACATGAGAATCCCTATCCGAAATGATCTTCTCAAGAATCCCATGTAACCTAAACAACTCTTGTATAAATTTTTGAGCTATGACAAGAGCTCCATGGGTTAAATTCCCTAGTATAAAATGTACCACCTTGGAAAACTTATCCACCACCACTAGAATGGCATTGTGCTTATTTCTTGATATAAGTAAACCTTCCAAAGACACTTAGTTACCTAGATCATATAAGAATTCTATGGTTTTAGCATGGAAATCTACTTTAGCTCTATGCTTACATAGCCAATTCATTCCTATGATGACATTATAAAAACCTAAGGGAGATATGTACAAGTTTACTTCCATTGAGAAACTTGGAAGTTCAACCCTTGCCTCAAATAAACATTGATTCATCATTGCTCTTGCCTGGTTTGCTTATTCTACAACCCAAGATTTTTCCATAAAACCATATTTCCTAGAAATTTATTAGCTACTCTAAGTAAACAAAAATTTTGTTTCTCCAATATCAGTAAGTATTGAAATAAGTAACTCCAAACAAAATGCCGAAGTTTCCAGTAGGGTGATCTAGTATTTTTTTTTTCGATTGTCCACTGCTGCATGGATCCTTTTTTGAAACATAGCTCATTGAGGAGAAAGCGAGTTACCATTTGGTTGTGATCCTGATGATTTTTTGGGACATTGATTAGTAAAATTATCCCCACCACATGTAAAACATCCTCTTAATGGTCTCCTCTTTTTTGCTAGCATTTCTAAATTACCACCATTCCCTCTAGCTTTGTTATAGTTATTACCATTGTTGTCATTATTGAAGTTTCCTTGGCAATCTTTCCTTGGCTCATTTCAATTATTTTGGGGTCCCTTGTCCCTTTTCCTTTTAAATTATTTCCCCTCATTTAACTTCTTTAGAGCTTGATTAAATTGAGGCCCAACGAACTTCTTTCAATTCCTCTTTTGGTTGTTTGATATGGCTTTGAGATTTTTCTTTTGATTGATTGCTTTGTCATATACTAGGTCCATAGTGGTCAAACTATGTACATCCACCTCACCACCTATTTGGCTATTTAGCCCCATAATTAACTTCTTGTTATGAAATCGCTCATATTTTTTGTATATTGGCACATACCTCAAGAGAAAAGGGAACTTCTCCCAATATTCATTTATTAAAGAATCTCCTTGTTTCAGATTCTAGAAATCAATGAGCTTTTTATTGAAGAAGAGTTGGGGTAGCCACTTCTTTCGAAAAATGTCAAAAAACTCATTTTAGGTAAACTTTAAGGAATTGATTCCAAGTTCCTTCTTCTTATTCATCCACCAATTAGAGGCTTCCCCTACTAACTAGAAGGCTCCCCAAACAACTTTGGTGACCTATGAATAGTTCTTGATTTCAAATTACTTCTCCATTCGAATTAACCAAGTCTTAGTTTCTTCTCCATTGCTGCTTCTTTTGAATTTTGGAGGGATAATATTTCTCATGTCCCGAGATAACTCAATTGTAAAATGCTTCATTTTGGTTCCCTCAGAATATGATTGAGACCTATCACTTTCTTGATCACTAGTTTTAGTATGTTTTCAAGAATCCTCCCCTTCTTCCTCGTTGTTGGGAACTTCTTCATCATTGTGTGGAACTTCTTGTTCCTCTCTTTATTTTCCCCTCACTTCTTGTTCAAGGTTACCTATCCTTGTTCTTGTTTCATCTATGATTGCCAAAATTTTGTCCAACTTAGCTTCGACACTATCCAAACCTTTTCCAACTTCTTAAATCCCTCTAGGATTAGTTCTTGTCCTAACCATTGTCTCAATTAATAGTTATACCTAGTGTTTCATATTTTAATAAGATCCTATCATGGTTTTCTTTGCGTATCAAAAACATTCTGAAAGAGACAATATTCATACATAAGAAATTTGATTGACGATCTCATGCAAAAGTTTTGATAAAAACATAACTTTTTATTTATTCATAAGGATTTCAATACCATTTCATTTAAATTGAATGACTAATTAAGTAGTCAAGAGGAGAGTATCCATCAGATTCACTCTTAGATACATAACTATGTGGGGTGTAACCCTCTAATTTTTTCTCAATTATGTCATCATAAGGGTAATATCCCTCAAATTTATTATTTGATACATAGTTTCGGGGAATGTATCCCTATGATTTTCCAAGTTAGAGGCTACAACAATAACTTCAGCCATAGGTATAACTCAAGGGTCTCTAAATATCAATGTTGGACTAACACTACATTCTGAGGACATATCCCTAGAAAGTGGTAAAGAGTGTGACTTGGCCGAAGAAATAGATGGTCAGTAGTTGAATTTGGCATCATCTTTCATCCTTCTCTTCTCTTGACTAATTCATGAAAGGGCATGATTGATAGTCTCAGTATCGCTTAGCCAAATGGTGTTGTTATTATTGGTTACCTTAATGGTATGAACAAGGGCTTATCTTTCCTTCTTGACCCATAGGTAATGCTCATTTTTTATCACTAATTTCCTAGCAGTCATCCTGAGATGCACCATCCTAGCACAAGAATTTTCAAATATTATACTCATAATGTTAGAGAGGAAAACATAGTGAGCACATAGGTTCCAGAGCTAAACCTGGTAGCTCTGATACCACGTGTAACATTTCCATTGTTCTACTAAAAAAATTTACTATGTTTTAACCTCAAGTGAATAAAATATGATGACAACACTTTAAGCAAAAAAAAAATTCTTTTCAAATGTAAACATAGCATGCACAAATAAGCATCTTTCCAAACTTTCCCATTGCATTATATCAAAGTATTACAACTTTCCAATGCATTGATTTCATAGTAAATATTTTTATGATAATATTTCTCTTTTATAATTTTTCCATAGTAATGGATAAAAATATACATACAAGGCTCCTTAGATCTTATTGGAAATAGATATACAAATGGTCCAAGTTCCCTCCATCAAATCTTGGTCACCTGTTGATGACGAGAAGCATCACTCAAGCACTTTTCCACCAACCATGGATGCACTTCGGTCCCTCACACATCTACCTAATCGATAAGATGGCCCTCCCTTTGACGAAGAGATTAGCTTAGTAACCTCATAATAATAATAACCTTCCTTGAGCTTGGAGTTGTGTCCTACATATTTAGATCTATCACACAATGGATACTACCTACACATATGGCATTCCCTACTTAGTATGTAAACCAAGATCACAATGAATTAACACTGTAAATAGTGGCAACTTACAATACTTTGGCCAAAGTATTCATCACCTTGAATTTAGAGTGGACGTAATATACTTCACCCACTTTCCTAGCTCGATTTGTTTTGACCAGTCATAACCTATACTTAGGCTATCCCCTTATGCCATGGAGTAACCTTAACCCCAGGAATAACCTATAACCTCTTAAGTACACTATGGCACTTCTTCTAAGTAAATCAAAGTAATTATAGGACTCAACTAAGTTAGGAATCAATTATATATGCTTTATCTTTAATATAGTATTTAATGCTATTATAAACACCCATTCCTTAATATGGAATATATACATACACTCAAATATTAAATATCCCTAGACTAGGTACATCAAGAATCTTTCAATTTCACATAAAGAATAGAATAACCTTTCTATAACAAACAATTAAACAAATTTCCCAAGAAAGGCAACCAAAGACACACAATATTTCCAAAAACATATAAAGCATAAAAGAATATAAATCAGCATGCCTTTATTTGCAAAGCTCCAAATGATCAAACTAGATTCCTAGCTTGTCCTTCCCAAAATCAACAAGAAATTCCCAACTATCTCTCTTCCTTTCTCCAAAAACTTACTCTCAAAAACCTCTCAAAACTCTCAAAACTAAACAAAACAGAATATCAGCAACTCAGAAAATAAGCATCAAGAGTGCATAATGCATCCCATTTGATGAAGAAATCACCTCTATTTATACACAAATGTGAGAAACTATAGGCCAAAAAATAGCTCTTAAACATGACACTTCTCAATCAAGTGAATCAACTCAGCAAGAAGAAGAAAAGGTGGCAGCTAAAAATATTAGATAGTGTGCATGTGTCGAATGTGTAGAGTGAGTTATTCTAATGTCAACACAAACCTTAATGAGACAGTTTACATTCAAAGTTTGAAGCAAGTAAAAACAATCTATTCATAATACAATCAAACCTTTCAAATAAATATCATTGTTCTCTATTTCTAGGGATTTATTAAACCATTTGGCCCTCAAATTTCTATGGGCACAAACGTTGTTAAAATGACTACCTAGAAAGCGAGATTTGAAGTTTAGTACGCAAACTAAGATGATTTCTATGTGAAAATGTGTGGTGGAAGGATTAGTGGTATGCAAATGTGTTCTGGAATGATTACTAGTATTCTCCTAAATGAAACAAAATGATGGAAATGATAATGGATGCAATGACAAACGAAGGATGATGTTGGTGATAGATGAAGAAGTGGAGATGAGTGAGATGATATGCAACTATAGTGAGCTATCCATGATTATGCATATGTTCAAATGCAACAAAAAAGAAAACTAACCTAAAATGTAGCTATGATGCAATGGAAATGGTAAAATGTAACTATGAAGCAATTAATTAATCTAAGATGAGAATGCAAAGTAACACATAATATGAAAGCTAAGTATAAGACTCCATGAAAGCTCCAAGCTCCTACGAAAAACCTGCATGGTAACAATACTCAAACTGTGGATGGAAAATGGCATTATAACACTATTCCAATTTGTATCTCAAAATAGCATTATAACATTACTCAAAAGGTGGATCATAAATGAAAAGGCTAAGGGATGTATTTATAGAGTTTTGCAAGAATTTTGTGAGGTGTCACCTATCAATGGTTTAGATTCAAAGGAGACAAGATAGACAGTGGAGATGAAAGGAATTAGGATGTTCTCCCCTTTACCAACGGAAACATTCCATGTGTGTGAAGAGAATCCCTTGACCAATTGGAAGCATGCCAAATGTATGATATTCCAAGTGTGTGAAACAAAGACCCACGTGCTCCAAGTTTGTTGGAAGTGTGGGGGAATAAAGCCATGTGCTTTTTTCTTATTGGTGGAAGTGTGTGAGGATAATTCCAATTAATAATTAGGCATATTTATTTTCATGTGACCTTTATGAGGTGGCACATAAAAAAAAGTTGTAGAAATGTGCTCTAATTCTTAATCAGGATTAGGGAAGATTAATTAAATAAACACATTTAGGTTTTTTGGTTTATTTAATTTAGAGGAATGTGAATTAGGAGAATTAAAAGGAAAGTGAACAATATAAATAAAGTGAGACTTTATTTATATGTAGTTGAAGTATTAATCAAATAGGTTGTATTTAATTAATTGAATGTGATGACCGTTTTCAGGTGTATACATTTTTCCCCTCTTTGAAGTGATGTGTTTACATGTTACTTCAAAGAAGATTTTGATGTTGATGCCCAGACGATGCAAGATTTTAATGCCCCAGATGATGCAAGATTTCGATGCCCCAAATGATGCAAGATTTTGATTCCCCAGTCAATGTAAGATTTCGATGTCCCAAATTTTTGAATTTCAGGTATTGACGGATAGATGCCCCCTCGAGAGATAAATCAGTGAATGTAAGAGATGATGCTGCAATGATGATCCAATGTCGATTTGGTGAAGGTTTGATGTCAGAGATGATTTATCTCTTGAAATGAAGTTGCAAGCTCTTTCTTTGAATAGTGTTGATTAATTACCCCTCCTTTTTGGTAAAAACGTGAAATAAATCCCACCCTAATTCCCTCCATTTTACCCTTAAAAGGTAAAAAGGGGTAAAATGGGATTCATTTGCACATTTTGAGTTTGGAGAAGTTGAAGATTGGAGAGCTTAGAGAGAGATGGTCATCCCATACCACAATTATCATTTCAAGCGTCTTTGCCAACCTACTCAGCCTGCTGCCTCTGGACCTATGGTATGCTTTACGAGAAACCTCTTTGTTAGTCACTTTCTTGCATTTTAATGGTATTTTAAACGTCGTAGATGGATGTTGTAGCTTATGGGATGTCAGTTATGCACTTTTGAGTGATGTTTTTGTCGTTTTCGAGTGTTTTTGAGCATGTTTAAGAGTTTTGGCACCTTTTGCAAGCTTGAAATTCAATTTTTCATGTGTTTTAAGAGTTTTGGCACCTTTGGGGTCCCAAATGGCACCTCTTGCAAGGTGGAAATTGATGTTTTTGAGCCTTTTTAGAGTTTTGGCACCTTTGGGGTCCCAAGTGGCGCCTATTGTAAGCTTGAAATTGGTGTTTTTAAGCCTTTTGAGAGTTTTGGCGCCTTTGGCATCCCAAGTGGCACCTCTTGCAAGGGTCAAAATGCATTTTTTTGGGTGGTTTTAGAGTTTTGGTGCCTTTGGGGTCCCAAGTGGCACCTCTTGTAAGCTTGAAAATGCATGTTTTGTGCTCCAACATTGTTTTGGTGCCTTTGGTGTCCTAGGTGACACCTCTTGTAAGCCTTGAAAACCTTGTTTTGAGTTGCATACTCTGTTTTGGTGCCTTTGGGGTCCCAAATGGCACCTCTTATTGCCTTGGAAAGTTGTCATTCTTGTTGATTTGAGGTGGTTTAGCTTGTCGTTTGAGCCATTTTGCTAGGTGTGATTGCAAAAAGCCTTTGGGGTAATGTTTGTAAGATGTGCTTGAATTCTAGGAGTCATCGGTTTGTCATGTTTTGGATTGATTTTAGTCAGATTGTGGTATGTGCGATGTTCGATTGATGTTTTGCGTTATGATTTGATCTCATGATAGGCGAGAATTAAATGATAGAACCAGTGTTGTATCATCCTCATGATAGGAAAGGAATAATAATAGGATAGACAGTGTATCATCCTCATGATAGATGAGGAACGATGATAGGATTGATAATAGATCGTCCTCATGATATGTGAGGAATGATAATAGGATTGATAACATATCTTCCTTATGATAGGCGAGGAACGATAGTAGGATTGATAGCAGATTGTCCTCATGATAGGTGAGGAACGATAGTTTGATTGAATGAGATGTTGATTTTTCCGATGTGAATTGATTTGGATGACTGCACATTAGCTTGATTTCCTGATAATCTTGATTGAACATGACATTAATTGATTGATTTGTGTTCATGATTAGGGAGATGGAGATGTACTCTAGTCTCAGGAGTGATTCCCAAAGACCTGGAACATGGTCCGTCATTTTTCGTCAGCCAACTTAGAGATTATCTCTTGGTGTGGGTTGACTTCCTTGTTAGACATTCCACAATATAGAATCAACAAAGGTTTATTGACAACTTTAGCAGAGTGATGGCATAGTGATCATAATACATTTCATTTACCGACTGGAGAGATGACTGTGACTCCTAAGGACGTTTATCGTATTCTACGAATCCCAATGATGGGAGAGATAGTAGTGTACGATAAGATAGAGCAGGGTTGAACAATTGCATTGTAGAGATTGTGTCGAGATGATTATGTTATGGGCCGATGGATCCCTTGGACTGAGATGATTAGCAGATATGATCCTTTTTTGCGTGTACTTTCCAAATTTATTCATGGATTAATCCTTTGTCCTAATCGTAGGTCAAAGATATTTTCAGCAAGTTGGGGTCGTGTACTATCACGGATGACACTTGATGGTACGAGGTACACTTGTGGCTCATGTATGTTAGCCCACTTATATTGATATTTGCATGAGGTTGTCTATTATGGGGCGATGATTTTGTTATGCGGCACCACATTATTGCAAACTTGGGCATGGGAGCATATAGTCGTTACTCAACCAATGGGAGACCCATGGGAGAGAGACATCAACCAACATAAGCTGGGCAAGATTGTGTATTGGAGGTGGGTTCTGGATAATTTGGAGACTGTCACATGGCGGTCGTACTTGGATTACGAGCAATGGCCAAAGGATCAACTAGAGATGCCATATATGTTATTATCCCACTATCTGATTGGGTGGACACATGTCATGCTTGAGCATTACTTGTATCTGTGAGTATGTTGATAGTTTGGACGGGTTCATGGGATTTCCCTAGGAGTTTCCCATTATGCACGGCGACGATAGGATGTGTTAGAGTGGGGCCCCTGTGTATCATATGAGACAGCTTGTACCGAGTATTATACCTTGACACCTGGTTTATGGGATTATGTTTTGTATATTATAGAGGCCAGGATGACCGAGGATTATTCAAAGTTCTTTCATACGCATCCATTTCCTATATTTACTCATCCCGAGGAGCCAATACTACCAGTTGATGGAAAAGGGAGGAAAGGATGAGGGTGGTGATGATGGTGGATAGGGGGCTTGTAGAGGTGATGAGGGTGATGTTGAGGGTGGTTGCAGAGGTGATGATGGTGGGGAAAGTGATGGTGGTGCAGTGGGTGATGATGGTAGGGAGAGTGATGGTGGTGCAGTGGGTGATGATGGCGGGGCAGATGATAGTCATCCATTGGATTTTGCAGTTCTGAGGTATAGGAGGAGCATCGCTGTAGCTTAGGCGGTGCTTCCCAGGATTTGGATTGGGATACCCTCACAACAGTAGTCAACACAGATAACATCCTTACAAGCAGAGATTCATTCATTTCATAGAAAGATAGCGTAGGCTCAAGCACAAATTGTGTCTCTTCAGGATGAGTTAGGGCAGTGTCAAGAACAAATTGATATTTTGAGGACTGATAGAGGGACAGATAGGAAACAAAGATAGTAGTTGCAGGCATAGATGATTATACTTACTTCAGAGAGAGATGCCTTCAGACACTGGACAAAGTAGGCTGAGGCTATTTCTGAGAGGATACAATAGATGGCACCATCTGTAGGTAGGGTGGATTTCTTCAGAGAGATCATACACATTTCTCAGGAGTTGCAGTTTTACAGAGGTAAATATCATGAGTTAGTTCCTCCTGAGCGACAAGAGTGTTTTGTATAGTTTCGTTCTGATAGATCTCATTCTCGAACTACTAGCATGGGTGTTATGCAACCATTTCCTGGGGATAGGAGAGATCCAGGTGCACGTCCATCAGGTAGAGGAGGTACCAGTTCCATGAGAGCAACAACATCTGGTGGGAGCTTGACATAGCATTTTGTGATGTTCCTTGGGCATTGTGTACACACCTTTTTGTGATATGTTTCCCATGATATAGTGCCCTTTTGGATTTTGATGTATCTCATCCTTCTTCTTTTTTGGATATCCTTGTACATGTGGACATTATGACATTTTTGATGATATATGACATATAGTGGCGATTATGATGCATTTGATTTCCATGTTATGATATGCAATGTTGTGAATTTATTTAATTTCTATGTGATGAGAATGATTATGAAATGTGATGGATTTGTGATCATGATGTATGCAAAGTGATGAGATGATTATGATGTGTAATGCAACGTGATTTGATTTATTATGAAGTGTAATGCAAATGATGTGATTTATTATGATTATAGGATGCATTTGATTTCCATGATATGATAATGATTATGATGTTATGATATGTTATGGATGCAATGATGATTTTTGTAATGATGAATGATGTAATGCAAATTATTATGTAGATACACAAGTTCAAATGTTCAGGACCTTAAGCTTAAATAAGTGAGTCTGTCCAACTTCCAAAAGTTGTGGGAAGACTATAGTAGATTGATCTTTTAAGCTTCATAACTCTAACATATTTCCCCACTTTCTTGGAAATTTGAAGAGACTCACTTATGTAGGCGTAGTGAATGCCATGATTGTGATGTTGGAAATGATATGCAATGTACATCCTTTATTATTTTCTTTCGTATTTTCTGATGCAAATATCATGATGGAATGTATGGATGTAAATCAAATGAGAATGTTTTCTAATATGTGCAACTAAATGATAATGATGTGTTTGTCTTTTTTTTGTTTTGGTTAATTTCCATTGTACTCAATCCATTAATAATAGAGATGACACCATTGTGAAATTTTTTCAGTAGTGAAAAACCCCATAAATACACATGCAATGTTAACATGAATGCAATATAACTTAACTATGCAAATCTCGTTTTCAAAAGTTGTCATTTATACTAACCAATTTGGCATGCTTTTTATCATCATTGTGCCTTTAAAATGTTGAAAGTGAGTACAAGCATCAATGGCATATTTTAGACCAAGATAACCTGAGTACTACTTCCATGATGTTTTAAAATTGCAAGTTAACACAAGCATCTAAGTATAATTAAACCAAGATGACCTGAGCATCACTTGTGTAAACATACAAGAGTTAATCTTTTTCCTATGCAAATTCAGAATGTCATTAGTGATACTTTGTAGCGCACGTCTCAAAAAAACTTGCATAGTAATAATGATCAACTCACAGACAATAAAAAAATAAAAATCATAATCCTTCCTTGCTCCTCTAGTTTGATACATCATCGAGGACTCGAGAGATATGATATCAAAAATCAAAGTAAAAAAATTTGAACTTTCGTGTTTAATGTGATAAACCCTTGATTCAAAAAGATCATCATCCATTTGAATTTTGTGTTTGTAACATTGATCTGATGACTGTTTTCCCATTGGTTCAAGCTCAAAGTTTATTTTCCCCTAGTGAGTACAGTATTTTTCCCCCAGTTCAGAGTGAGACATGACAATGATGACCAAAACCTAACCTAAAGACCTATCCTAGGGGCCTCAGTGGCTGATCAACAGATTAGCCTTGCCTATGTTATACATGCAAATACCACATAGTTCGACAAATGACAAGACCAATATTTACAAGACAAAAATATGAACATAGTGAACACCCAGAAGACTGACCTAAAATGTCTCGGGGGATAATCAAAGATCACCCTTTCCTACATTCAAAGCTTAAAGACGACGTAGTTCAAATAAATACTATATTTTTTATTTTTTCACTTTTTTGACCTGTTTTGGGATTTTGACATGTTTTGAATGTTTTTTTATTTTTCAATTTTCCGACCTTGAGAATGTACAAGAATCCAATCCAATGTAGGACATGCCCCCACTATGATATGATAGGACAAATTGATTTTTAGAATGGGCCGAGTAATGTTAGGGAATACCATAATACAAACATTGGATCAAGCTATGATGCGAACATGGAAGCGTGACAGATGCAGAGATGGAAGCATGATTGATGAATGATGCACAAAAAGTCATGTAGCCCAAGATAGATGGAGAGTGATATGATAGGACCGATTGAAGGAACAAGATTCCCCACAATAGAGATAATGCAACCATGGATAAATGATAGATCAAAATGAAAGATTCACTACAAAACATGTCACACAAGCAACATATCTTTTGTCAAAAGATGATAATGGATGATTGATTAAGATGCCAGGAATGATTGATTCCATATAGCATGGTGATGATAAGTACTTAGGATCACTTTTTTCCTCTAAGTATGATAAGATTGATGATTGTTGATAATTGATTGACAAAAGATATGAGGATTGGATAATGTTTTACAACTAGGCTCAAATATGATTTGCATGATAAGATTCAAGGTTGCAAAGGGACATGATGACATGGATTTTGATAAGCTAGGAGATATGGAATGGAAGAAAGCAAGGATAATGATAATGAATGGGATGATCAAGATCAACTAGATAAGATATAGACACAAGTACCAAGTACTTTTCCCCCATTCCTCATCAAGACCAAGGATGGGAAGAAAGGATGTATTTAGAAAGAATGATGGGATATGGATAAGGCGAAGGATATGGTATGGAAGATATGGATAACGCGTATAGGATAAGATACATGATGTTCAAGAAGATCCTTAACTTTGTCAAGATCAAAGGTGGAAAAGTAAGAAATGAGCATAAAATTGATAATGACCATGAATGATAAGATGGACGAAACTTGTCCCTAAGTGTAGAGTGCAAGAGGAATATGGAAGATAGGATAAGGATGATAGGTAGATGGAAGGACTTAAACATCAATTTTCACAACCAAATATCTCTTTAATAAACCATGGCCATGGGGATTAGACTCATAAATATTGGCAGATTTAGGGTATGATGGGATAATGGATAGGAGGTTGAAATTTTTGTTGATGGATAGATGGAAAGGATGGCAAGATCAACATTGGAACACACCTTGAAGGGTGATGAAGTGATGGAGGAAAAATGGATTTGGAAGGTGATAGGATTTTATATGGAATATTGGAGGAAGCTTTTCAATTAGCAAATTTGGGTGCCGATTTAGATTTCATTGCTTCTATGAGACTTTTTGGAATCCACATGATTTTTGACTTTGATATTTTTGCTTTGTGGGCCATTGTGGCCTTTGATATTTTTCTCTTTGATTTATAGACATTTGTGGTCTTGGGAATTTTTCTTTTTTCTTTGATGGGCCTTTGTGGTCTTTTTGATTTTTCCTTTGATTTTGGATCAAATTTTCTTTTATTTTTGCATGCCTGTTCGAGGAGACATGTTGATCCTTTGATACATGTGAATTTTGATATGGAAATTTTTGACATTTGGCACCCAAATTTCTTCCAAGAGCAATAGGAGAGATGGATGGAGATGAATGGTATGGAGGTATTATGGATGAGTGAGTGTAGGTAGAATTTTGAAAGGGCATCAAGGATGTGTGCCTTTGTTGTTCTTGAGGAATAGGATATGGACCTAGGATAGAGGGAAGGTTTGATGAACTAGGATGAGGACCTAGGATAGATGAAAGGTTTGGTGGATTGGGATGAGGACCGAAGATAGATGGTAGGTTTGATGGATTAGGAAACTTAGGCGTATAACCAAGGCCATGGTAATATGGGTTTTCTTGAGCAAAAAGGGATTCTAGGATACATTGTTAATGAAGGCCTAATCCTTTGCCTTTGTAGTTCATACTTTGACACATTCGTTTACCAATAGGATATGTATTGTTTGTGAAACAAGATGCAAGTCCATTTTGGGGAGTATATGATATGGATGAAAGGATAGGTGTTGGATGTAAACTAGAGCGGATGAAGGTGGAGGATTCCAATTTGTAGGTGTGTGATTCATGAATAGCTTGAATAGGTGTGATAGGCTCTTGACATGGGGATGATGGGGTGTTTTGATCTTGACTTGGACAAGGATCATGAAGCGCAGAAGATGGAGTAGCTTTCTCTTTATTGGGTATGGAATCATCATGAAGTGGTATGGAAGGGATATCTTGATCTTGAGAAGGATGTACATCCTCATGGAATGAAGGGATATCCTCAAATGAAAGCATATATTGATCTTGATGAGGAAGGGAATCATGAGATTTTGTAGAAAGTATATCTTGATCATCAGGTGATATGACATCATTAGATAGGATGGAAGAATTATCATGCTCCTGGGATGCAATGGAATCATGAGATGGTATGGATTCGTTAGATGGGGTGTAAGAAGAACTTGGAAGAATACTTTTATCTTGAGAGGAAAAGGATTCATTGTGGATGAAAAGTGAAAGGAGGGGATCATCATAAAATTCTTGAGAGATTCATTCTTGGTTAATGATTGGAAGAACTTCTAGAATTTTGGTATCATTGGATGAAGTGGAAAGAATGATTTGATCGTAAGGTGTAAAGGAGTCTATGATAGCATGTTTTGGATTGAGAGATTGACATGGATCATTGGATATAGAAGGTATGATAGAAGAAGATGGTTGGATGGCATCATTAACTTGGGTAAAAGAATCTTGAGATTTATTTTGACTCATGGGAGATGAAGATAGATGCATGACATGGTAAGATTGTTCAATATCACTTGTGTTTGAGGACTGAGATTTGGGCTTATTGAACTTTTGCAAAAATTCAAAGACATTGAACTTGGATGATGTAGTTTTTGGTGAAGAAGGTGTAATGTCCATATTTTTGTCAAATGGAGAAGGGTAGATGTGTTGTAGAAAATTTCTTTTTGTGGTTGTTTCCATTTGCATATCCCAGATTTTTTGTTGAAGGTTTTTTATTTGATGAGCTTCATCATTCAATTGATCCTCATCTATTTCAGCCATGATGGTTTGGATTTCACTATTTTGGTTCAATGTTGGGAATTTCAATGTTGGGAGTTTCGATATCAAATGTATCACTACTTAGACTTCCTATGTTTTCCGTTTCAAAGTTGGGTGTTCCAAGTTCCTTGTCCTTGAGTCTTCTCTTTTATGATCTCATTTGGATGGGAATACAAGTGTTATGATTTAAACTAAGCTTTGATCTAAGTTTGAAATAGTGCCAAGGATTACAACTAAGTCAAATAGAATGACAAATTCTATTGATAAGACTAAGCTTGATTTGATTGTGTGATGTCATTTCATTGATAGAAGGATGAAAAATCCCAAAGATGAAACTAGGTTTTGCATTCAAAGATGTGATAGATAGTGATGATTTAGGCACTTTAGAATGTTTAGATCTAATTTTAGTTTGGAAAATCACACTTGTAGAGGTCAGTTTTGACACATTTAGACTTCTAAGGAAACTAAGGAACGATCTTGGATTTGGAGTTTTGATTCAAGATGTGTAATTAAGGTACTCAAAACGTTAGAAAATTCTTAGATTTTGACAATAGTACATCATGTATAACTCTAGATTATTTTTGCAAGCTCTCTTGTAAAATTTGAAGGTTAACCTTTCTCTAAAGTCGTAAATCATAGACAAGCGTTTTTGATGTTTTTTATGACTAAGAGGTTTGATCTTGGGTTTTATAAACTTAATCTTTTGGGAAATCATCGCGTAGACCTGATGTTCTGACTCTTTTTTGTCTAAGGAATGGTTGAACACTGTTGAAAGGACTGATTTTCTGAAGATGGATGCACCTAAGTTACTGACTTGTCTACCTCAATGAATGTAGTTTTGAATCAAGGTTTTCACTTTCAAAATGTAACATTTTTTATGATGTTTTGTTTGAGTTTCGTTTTGAAGACACATCAAGTAGAATATACACTCCTAAGGTTGTGTAAGACTGTATTCTTTTAGATTCCACACAGGTTTTACCCCAATCACACTATCTTTAGCGGATGAATTCAGAAGCTTGGCTGCATGGGATCCCCCTTACAGTGCACTCTCTTCTCAGGCCAACCAAGCTTCCAATCCCCATGAAACTACCATGGAGAACCAATCACCTCTACTAAAAACTACGAAAATGTGGATGCCTTGGTAATGACCGTTGCTACATCAAAGAATAGATAAAGGATAATTTGTAAAATCTACAAGAAGGGTTTTAATGTAGGCATTCTGTTCATGGGGGATAATCCATATGGCGAGAGTCCCTTTTGATCCATCTCATCAGAATTATCCTTGTGATACTTGAACTTTCCTCAAGTATCCACATTTATATCCCAGTTGGAAGTTGCTTGGCTTTAGCATGTTATCGGTTGGGTTGTTCCCTTGGATGATTAATTTTTCCCACAAGGAAAGCCCTCTAGGATAAACAAAAGCAAGCAAGTATACCCATAGTTCGATCGATATTTATTTCACATGAATAAAGAGAGAACTCATGCCATATACTCCACTTACACTCGCACATAAACAAGAATGGGCCTAGCTTTTCAGATCACCCAATTAAGGGGAGAGCATATGCCTACCATTCATCACATACAAAAGAAATGGTGTTCATTTTCCTTTAATTAAGCTAGGTTCCTAACTTAACCAAAAGGAAACATGATGCTTGTTATCCCTTTACTTAAGCTACGTTCCTATCTTAAGCAAAGGAAACAAGTAAATAACGTCCAACCCCTGCAATATGTTAGTAGTTTATGTTTTGAGTCTTTGATAGCGAATCTGGGAAAACCTACAAATGCACAACATAGAATGTGAGTTTCTAATTTTGATGATAAACTATAAGAGACACCAAAATAGAGAAAAGAGATGCCAAAACTCTAAAAGCAGTGCAGAATGGTCTCAAAACAGGTGAAAAGGGTCCTAGAACAAGATGCAAGAGGCGCCAGAACTCTTAAAGTGACCCAGAATGGTCCCGGAACAGGTGAAAACAATCCCAAAACAACTTGTAAGAGGCGCAAAAACTCTAACAAGAGGTGCCAAAATAGGTGCAAGAGGCACCAAAACTTTAAAAATAGCCCAAAATGGTCCTGGAACAAGCTAAAAATGGTCTATGCACTGCTTGCAAGAGGTGCCAAAACTCTAAAAATAGCCCATAAATTCCTCGAAATAGCTTAGAATCACCTCCAAACCAGTGTAAAATGTTCCCAAGTCATAAAACTTGAACTTAAAATCATGAAACCATCAAAAAAGTTAGTAATAAGTGAAGCAAAGGCCCCACGGTGGGCACGATTTTGTGCGTGATGTCGAATGTGTAGAGTGAGTTATTCTAATGTCAACACAAACCTTAATGAGATGGTTTACATTCAAAGTTTGAAGCAAGTAAAAATAATCTATTCGTAATACAATCAAACCTTTCAAATACATATCATTGTTCTCTATTTCTAGGGATTTATTAAACCATTTGGCCCTCAGATTTCTATGGGAACAAAGGTTGTTAAAATGACTACCTAGAAAATGAGATTTGATGCTTAGTATGCAAGCTAAGATGATTTCTATGTACGAATGTGTGGTGGAAGGATTAGTGGTATGCAAATGTGTTCTGGAATGATTAGTGGTATGCTCCTAAATGAATCAAAACAATGGAAAGGATAATGGATGCAATGACAAAAGAAGGATGATGTTGATGATAGATGAAGAAGTGGAGATGAGTGAGATGATATGCAACTATTGTGAGCTATCCATGATTATGCATATGCTCAAATGCAACAAAAAAGAAAACTAACCTAATATGTAACTATGATGCAATGGAAATGGTAAAATGTAACTATGAAGCAATTAATTAATCTAAGATGAGAATGCAAAGTAACACATAATATGAAAGCTAAGTATAAGACTCCATGAAAGCTCCAAGCTCCTACGAAAAACCTGCATGGTAACAATACTCAAACTGTGGATGGAAAATGGAATTATAACACTATTCCAATTTGTATCTCAAAATAGCATTATAACATTACTCAAAAGGTGGATCATAAATGCAAAGGATAAGGGGTGTATTTATAGATTTTTGCAAGCATTTTGTGAGATGGCACCTATCAATGGTTCAGATTCAAAGGAGACAAGATAGACGGTGGAGATGAAAGGAATTAGGATGTTGTCCCCTTGACCAAGGGCAACATGCCATGTGTGTGAAGAGAATCCCTTGACCAATTGGAAGCATGCCAAATGTATGAGATTCCAAGTGTGTGAAATAAATACCCATGTGCTCCAAGTTTGTTGGAAGTGTGGGGGAATAAAGCCATGTTCTTTTTTCTTATTGGTGGAAGTGTGTGAGGAAATTCCAATTAATAATTAGGCATATTTATTTTCATGTGACCTTTATGAGGTGGCACATAAAAAAAAGTTGTAGAAATGCACTCTAATTCTTAATCAGGATTAGGGAAGATTAATTAAATAAACATGTTTAGGGTTTTTTGTTTATTTAATTTAGAAGAATGTGAATTAGGAGAATTAAAAGGAAAGTGTAAAATATAAATAAAGGGAGACTTTATTTATATGTAGTTGAAGTATTAATCAAATAGGTTGTATTTAATTAATTGAATACAATGACCGTTTTCAGGTGTATACAGATAGTAAACACATGCACAACTAGATTTCACCACATAGAATGAGTTGCTCATTCTAATGGACAATAAGAATAACACTCATAAATGCAAGGTTAATGTTTCTATAGGTTGACTCATTTTGGCCAACTTCTAATTTGACTATTTCTCTCATTCTAATTTGCTTCATATTTTTTCATATGTATTGCAAAATAGACTTCTAACAGGTTCACACTATTCATATATTAGTACAACATAAAAATCACATGCCCTATTCATCTGGTTGTTATTTGGAAAAGACTAGGTCAAAGTTCTTGTATGTTTAATATTCACTTTTCCTTCATATTTTGACTTGTTCTTGGTAGATTTATCTCACACATTGATTTTCTTTTGATTGCATGTGCTTTGCTATAGCAATGCCTTGGTTCATATTACATAGCACTTAAATACTTTAAACAATTTGATTTTCTTATGCATAACCTCTTACTAATGTGCTATTCCTTTATTTCTATGCAATACATTTCATGTATATGCTACATCAATTATTTACTATGTGCTTCAATAAACATTTCAACACTATCAAAGCATTAATACATTTTTAATATATATAGATTTATATTATATATACATATATATATATATATATATATATATATATATATATATATACACAACATGATATGTATGCATATATATATATATATATATATATATATATATTTATATATTCATTCATCATATAATCTCATTAAATACATTATTTTATGTTTGAATAAGCATATTCATATTTCATATTTCACATAATGATGCATGTGTA
>VDFB02373365.1:121138809-121227565 GCA_007258455.2 Sequoia sempervirens
ATATGTACAAGTTTACTTCCATTGAGAAACTTGGAAGTTCAACCCTTGCCTCAAATAAACATTGATTCATCATTGCTCTTGCCTGGTTTGCTTATTCTACAACCCAAGATTTTTCCATAAAACCATATTTCCTAGAAATTTATTAGCTACTCTAAGTAAACAAAAATTTTGTTTCTCCAATATCAGTAAGTATTGAAATAAGTAACTCCAAACAAAATGCCGAAGTTTCCAGTAGGGTGATCTAGTATTTTTTTTTTCGATTGTCCACTGCTGCATGGATCCTTTTTTGAAACATAGCTCATTGAGGAGAAAGCGAGTTACCATTTGGTTGTGATCCTGATGATTTTTTGGGACATTGATTAGTAAAATTATCCCCACCACATGTAAAACATCCTCTTAATGGTCTCCTCTTTTTTGCTAGCATTTCTAAATTACCACCATTCCCTCTAGCTTTGTTATAGTTATTACCATTGTTGTCATTATTGAAGTTTCCTTGGCAATCTTTCCTTGGCTCATTTCAATTATTTTGGGGTCCCTTGTCCCTTTTCCTTTTAAATTATTTCCCCTCATTTAACTTCTTTAGAGCTTGATTAAATTGAGGCCCAACGAACTTCTTTCAATTCCTCTTTTGGTTGTTTGATATGGCTTTGAGATTTTTCTTTTGATTGATTGCTTTGTCATATACTAGGTCCATAGTGGTCAAACTATGTACATCCACCTCACCACCTATTTGGCTATTTAGCCCCATAATTAACTTCTTGTTATGAAATCGCTCATATTTTTTGTATATTGGCACATACCTCAAGAGAAAAGGGAACTTCTCCCAATATTCATTTATTAAAGAATCTCCTTGTTTCAGATTCTAGAAATCAATGAGCTTTTTATTGAAGAAGAGTTGGGGTAGCCACTTCTTTCGAAAAATGTCAAAAAACTCATTTTAGGTAAACTTTAAGGAATTGATTCCAAGTTCCTTCTTCTTATTCATCCACCAATTAGAGGCTTCCCCTACTAACTAGAAGGCTCCCCAAACAACTTTGGTGACCTATGAATAGTTCTTGATTTCAAATTACTTCTCCATTCGAATTAACCAAGTCTTAGTTTCTTCTCCATTGCTGCTTCTTTTGAATTTTGGAGGGATAATATTTCTCATGTCCCGAGATAACTCAATTGTAAAATGCTTCATTTTGGTTCCCTCAGAATATGATTGAGACCTATCACTTTCTTGATCACTAGTTTTAGTATGTTTTCAAGAATCCTCCCCTTCTTCCTCGTTGTTGGGAACTTCTTCATCATTGTGTGGAACTTCTTGTTCCTCTCTTTATTTTCCCCTCACTTCTTGTTCAAGGTTACCTATCCTTGTTCTTGTTTCATCTATGATTGCCAAAATTTTGTCCAACTTAGCTTCGACACTATCCAAACCTTTTCCAACTTCTTAAATCCCTCTAGGATTAGTTCTTGTCCTAACCATTGTCTCAATTAATAGTTATACCTAGTGTTTCATATTTTAATAAGATCCTATCATGGTTTTCTTTGCGTATCAAAAACATTCTGAAAGAGACAATATTCATACATAAGAAATTTGATTGACGATCTCATGCAAAAGTTTTGATAAAAACATAACTTTTTATTTATTCATAAGGATTTCAATACCATTTCATTTAAATTGAATGACTAATTAAGTAGTCAAGAGGAGAGTATCCATCAGATTCACTCTTAGATACATAACTATGTGGGGTGTAACCCTCTAATTTTTTCTCAATTATGTCATCATAAGGGTAATATCCCTCAAATTTATTATTTGATACATAGTTTCGGGGAATGTATCCCTATGATTTTCCAAGTTAGAGGCTACAACAATAACTTCAGCCATAGGTATAACTCAAGGGTCTCTAAATATCAATGTTGGACTAACACTACATTCTGAGGACATATCCCTAGAAAGTGGTAAAGAGTGTGACTTGGCCGAAGAAATAGATGGTCAGTAGTTGAATTTGGCATCATCTTTCATCCTTCTCTTCTCTTGACTAATTCATGAAAGGGCATGATTGATAGTCTCAGTATCGCTTAGCCAAATGGTGTTGTTATTATTGGTTACCTTAATGGTATGAACAAGGGCTTATCTTTCCTTCTTGACCCATAGGTAATGCTCATTTTTTATCACTAATTTCCTAGCAGTCATCCTGAGATGCACCATCCTAGCACAAGAATTTTCAAATATTATACTCATAATGTTAGAGAGGAAAACATAGTGAGCACATAGGTTCCAGAGCTAAACCTGGTAGCTCTGATACCACGTGTAACATTTCCATTGTTCTACTAAAAAAATTTACTATGTTTTAACCTCAAGTGAATAAAATATGATGACAACACTTTAAGCAAAAAAAAAATTCTTTTCAAATGTAAACATAGCATGCACAAATAAGCATCTTTCCAAACTTTCCCATTGCATTATATCAAAGTATTACAACTTTCCAATGCATTGATTTCATAGTAAATATTTTTATGATAATATTTCTCTTTTATAATTTTTCCATAGTAATGGATAAAAATATACATACAAGGCTCCTTAGATCTTATTGGAAATAGATATACAAATGGTCCAAGTTCCCTCCATCAAATCTTGGTCACCTGTTGATGACGAGAAGCATCACTCAAGCACTTTTCCACCAACCATGGATGCACTTCGGTCCCTCACACATCTACCTAATCGATAAGATGGCCCTCCCTTTGACGAAGAGATTAGCTTAGTAACCTCATAATAATAATAACCTTCCTTGAGCTTGGAGTTGTGTCCTACATATTTAGATCTATCACACAATGGATACTACCTACACATATGGCATTCCCTACTTAGTATGTAAACCAAGATCACAATGAATTAACACTGTAAATAGTGGCAACTTACAATACTTTGGCCAAAGTATTCATCACCTTGAATTTAGAGTGGACGTAATATACTTCACCCACTTTCCTAGCTCGATTTGTTTTGACCAGTCATAACCTATACTTAGGCTATCCCCTTATGCCATGGAGTAACCTTAACCCCAGGAATAACCTATAACCTCTTAAGTACACTATGGCACTTCTTCTAAGTAAATCAAAGTAATTATAGGACTCAACTAAGTTAGGAATCAATTATATATGCTTTATCTTTAATATAGTATTTAATGCTATTATAAACACCCATTCCTTAATATGGAATATATACATACACTCAAATATTAAATATCCCTAGACTAGGTACATCAAGAATCTTTCAATTTCACATAAAGAATAGAATAACCTTTCTATAACAAACAATTAAACAAATTTCCCAAGAAAGGCAACCAAAGACACACAATATTTCCAAAAACATATAAAGCATAAAAGAATATAAATCAGCATGCCTTTATTTGCAAAGCTCCAAATGATCAAACTAGATTCCTAGCTTGTCCTTCCCAAAATCAACAAGAAATTCCCAACTATCTCTCTTCCTTTCTCCAAAAACTTACTCTCAAAAACCTCTCAAAACTCTCAAAACTAAACAAAACAGAATATCAGCAACTCAGAAAATAAGCATCAAGAGTGCATAATGCATCCCATTTGATGAAGAAATCACCTCTATTTATACACAAATGTGAGAAACTATAGGCCAAAAAATAGCTCTTAAACATGACACTTCTCAATCAAGTGAATCAACTCAGCAAGAAGAAGAAAAGGTGGCAGCTAAAAATATTAGATAGTGTGCATGTGTCGAATGTGTAGAGTGAGTTATTCTAATGTCAACACAAACCTTAATGAGACAGTTTACATTCAAAGTTTGAAGCAAGTAAAAACAATCTATTCATAATACAATCAAACCTTTCAAATAAATATCATTGTTCTCTATTTCTAGGGATTTATTAAACCATTTGGCCCTCAAATTTCTATGGGCACAAACGTTGTTAAAATGACTACCTAGAAAGCGAGATTTGAAGTTTAGTACGCAAACTAAGATGATTTCTATGTGAAAATGTGTGGTGGAAGGATTAGTGGTATGCAAATGTGTTCTGGAATGATTACTAGTATTCTCCTAAATGAAACAAAATGATGGAAATGATAATGGATGCAATGACAAACGAAGGATGATGTTGGTGATAGATGAAGAAGTGGAGATGAGTGAGATGATATGCAACTATAGTGAGCTATCCATGATTATGCATATGTTCAAATGCAACAAAAAAGAAAACTAACCTAAAATGTAGCTATGATGCAATGGAAATGGTAAAATGTAACTATGAAGCAATTAATTAATCTAAGATGAGAATGCAAAGTAACACATAATATGAAAGCTAAGTATAAGACTCCATGAAAGCTCCAAGCTCCTACGAAAAACCTGCATGGTAACAATACTCAAACTGTGGATGGAAAATGGCATTATAACACTATTCCAATTTGTATCTCAAAATAGCATTATAACATTACTCAAAAGGTGGATCATAAATGAAAAGGCTAAGGGATGTATTTATAGAGTTTTGCAAGAATTTTGTGAGGTGTCACCTATCAATGGTTTAGATTCAAAGGAGACAAGATAGACAGTGGAGATGAAAGGAATTAGGATGTTCTCCCCTTTACCAACGGAAACATTCCATGTGTGTGAAGAGAATCCCTTGACCAATTGGAAGCATGCCAAATGTATGATATTCCAAGTGTGTGAAACAAAGACCCACGTGCTCCAAGTTTGTTGGAAGTGTGGGGGAATAAAGCCATGTGCTTTTTTCTTATTGGTGGAAGTGTGTGAGGATAATTCCAATTAATAATTAGGCATATTTATTTTCATGTGACCTTTATGAGGTGGCACATAAAAAAAAGTTGTAGAAATGTGCTCTAATTCTTAATCAGGATTAGGGAAGATTAATTAAATAAACACATTTAGGTTTTTTGGTTTATTTAATTTAGAGGAATGTGAATTAGGAGAATTAAAAGGAAAGTGAACAATATAAATAAAGTGAGACTTTATTTATATGTAGTTGAAGTATTAATCAAATAGGTTGTATTTAATTAATTGAATGTGATGACCGTTTTCAGGTGTATACATTTTTCCCCTCTTTGAAGTGATGTGTTTACATGTTACTTCAAAGAAGATTTTGATGTTGATGCCCAGACGATGCAAGATTTTAATGCCCCAGATGATGCAAGATTTCGATGCCCCAAATGATGCAAGATTTTGATTCCCCAGTCAATGTAAGATTTCGATGTCCCAAATTTTTGAATTTCAGGTATTGACGGATAGATGCCCCCTCGAGAGATAAATCAGTGAATGTAAGAGATGATGCTGCAATGATGATCCAATGTCGATTTGGTGAAGGTTTGATGTCAGAGATGATTTATCTCTTGAAATGAAGTTGCAAGCTCTTTCTTTGAATAGTGTTGATTAATTACCCCTCCTTTTTGGTAAAAACGTGAAATAAATCCCACCCTAATTCCCTCCATTTTACCCTTAAAAGGTAAAAAGGGGTAAAATGGGATTCATTTGCACATTTTGAGTTTGGAGAAGTTGAAGATTGGAGAGCTTAGAGAGAGATGGTCATCCCATACCACAATTATCATTTCAAGCGTCTTTGCCAACCTACTCAGCCTGCTGCCTCTGGACCTATGGTATGCTTTACGAGAAACCTCTTTGTTAGTCACTTTCTTGCATTTTAATGGTATTTTAAACGTCGTAGATGGATGTTGTAGCTTATGGGATGTCAGTTATGCACTTTTGAGTGATGTTTTTGTCGTTTTCGAGTGTTTTTGAGCATGTTTAAGAGTTTTGGCACCTTTTGCAAGCTTGAAATTCAATTTTTCATGTGTTTTAAGAGTTTTGGCACCTTTGGGGTCCCAAATGGCACCTCTTGCAAGGTGGAAATTGATGTTTTTGAGCCTTTTTAGAGTTTTGGCACCTTTGGGGTCCCAAGTGGCGCCTATTGTAAGCTTGAAATTGGTGTTTTTAAGCCTTTTGAGAGTTTTGGCGCCTTTGGCATCCCAAGTGGCACCTCTTGCAAGGGTCAAAATGCATTTTTTTGGGTGGTTTTAGAGTTTTGGTGCCTTTGGGGTCCCAAGTGGCACCTCTTGTAAGCTTGAAAATGCATGTTTTGTGCTCCAACATTGTTTTGGTGCCTTTGGTGTCCTAGGTGACACCTCTTGTAAGCCTTGAAAACCTTGTTTTGAGTTGCATACTCTGTTTTGGTGCCTTTGGGGTCCCAAATGGCACCTCTTATTGCCTTGGAAAGTTGTCATTCTTGTTGATTTGAGGTGGTTTAGCTTGTCGTTTGAGCCATTTTGCTAGGTGTGATTGCAAAAAGCCTTTGGGGTAATGTTTGTAAGATGTGCTTGAATTCTAGGAGTCATCGGTTTGTCATGTTTTGGATTGATTTTAGTCAGATTGTGGTATGTGCGATGTTCGATTGATGTTTTGCGTTATGATTTGATCTCATGATAGGCGAGAATTAAATGATAGAACCAGTGTTGTATCATCCTCATGATAGGAAAGGAATAATAATAGGATAGACAGTGTATCATCCTCATGATAGATGAGGAACGATGATAGGATTGATAATAGATCGTCCTCATGATATGTGAGGAATGATAATAGGATTGATAACATATCTTCCTTATGATAGGCGAGGAACGATAGTAGGATTGATAGCAGATTGTCCTCATGATAGGTGAGGAACGATAGTTTGATTGAATGAGATGTTGATTTTTCCGATGTGAATTGATTTGGATGACTGCACATTAGCTTGATTTCCTGATAATCTTGATTGAACATGACATTAATTGATTGATTTGTGTTCATGATTAGGGAGATGGAGATGTACTCTAGTCTCAGGAGTGATTCCCAAAGACCTGGAACATGGTCCGTCATTTTTCGTCAGCCAACTTAGAGATTATCTCTTGGTGTGGGTTGACTTCCTTGTTAGACATTCCACAATATAGAATCAACAAAGGTTTATTGACAACTTTAGCAGAGTGATGGCATAGTGATCATAATACATTTCATTTACCGACTGGAGAGATGACTGTGACTCCTAAGGACGTTTATCGTATTCTACGAATCCCAATGATGGGAGAGATAGTAGTGTACGATAAGATAGAGCAGGGTTGAACAATTGCATTGTAGAGATTGTGTCGAGATGATTATGTTATGGGCCGATGGATCCCTTGGACTGAGATGATTAGCAGATATGATCCTTTTTTGCGTGTACTTTCCAAATTTATTCATGGATTAATCCTTTGTCCTAATCGTAGGTCAAAGATATTTTCAGCAAGTTGGGGTCGTGTACTATCACGGATGACACTTGATGGTACGAGGTACACTTGTGGCTCATGTATGTTAGCCCACTTATATTGATATTTGCATGAGGTTGTCTATTATGGGGCGATGATTTTGTTATGCGGCACCACATTATTGCAAACTTGGGCATGGGAGCATATAGTCGTTACTCAACCAATGGGAGACCCATGGGAGAGAGACATCAACCAACATAAGCTGGGCAAGATTGTGTATTGGAGGTGGGTTCTGGATAATTTGGAGACTGTCACATGGCGGTCGTACTTGGATTACGAGCAATGGCCAAAGGATCAACTAGAGATGCCATATATGTTATTATCCCACTATCTGATTGGGTGGACACATGTCATGCTTGAGCATTACTTGTATCTGTGAGTATGTTGATAGTTTGGACGGGTTCATGGGATTTCCCTAGGAGTTTCCCATTATGCACGGCGACGATAGGATGTGTTAGAGTGGGGCCCCTGTGTATCATATGAGACAGCTTGTACCGAGTATTATACCTTGACACCTGGTTTATGGGATTATGTTTTGTATATTATAGAGGCCAGGATGACCGAGGATTATTCAAAGTTCTTTCATACGCATCCATTTCCTATATTTACTCATCCCGAGGAGCCAATACTACCAGTTGATGGAAAAGGGAGGAAAGGATGAGGGTGGTGATGATGGTGGATAGGGGGCTTGTAGAGGTGATGAGGGTGATGTTGAGGGTGGTTGCAGAGGTGATGATGGTGGGGAAAGTGATGGTGGTGCAGTGGGTGATGATGGTAGGGAGAGTGATGGTGGTGCAGTGGGTGATGATGGCGGGGCAGATGATAGTCATCCATTGGATTTTGCAGTTCTGAGGTATAGGAGGAGCATCGCTGTAGCTTAGGCGGTGCTTCCCAGGATTTGGATTGGGATACCCTCACAACAGTAGTCAACACAGATAACATCCTTACAAGCAGAGATTCATTCATTTCATAGAAAGATAGCGTAGGCTCAAGCACAAATTGTGTCTCTTCAGGATGAGTTAGGGCAGTGTCAAGAACAAATTGATATTTTGAGGACTGATAGAGGGACAGATAGGAAACAAAGATAGTAGTTGCAGGCATAGATGATTATACTTACTTCAGAGAGAGATGCCTTCAGACACTGGACAAAGTAGGCTGAGGCTATTTCTGAGAGGATACAATAGATGGCACCATCTGTAGGTAGGGTGGATTTCTTCAGAGAGATCATACACATTTCTCAGGAGTTGCAGTTTTACAGAGGTAAATATCATGAGTTAGTTCCTCCTGAGCGACAAGAGTGTTTTGTATAGTTTCGTTCTGATAGATCTCATTCTCGAACTACTAGCATGGGTGTTATGCAACCATTTCCTGGGGATAGGAGAGATCCAGGTGCACGTCCATCAGGTAGAGGAGGTACCAGTTCCATGAGAGCAACAACATCTGGTGGGAGCTTGACATAGCATTTTGTGATGTTCCTTGGGCATTGTGTACACACCTTTTTGTGATATGTTTCCCATGATATAGTGCCCTTTTGGATTTTGATGTATCTCATCCTTCTTCTTTTTTGGATATCCTTGTACATGTGGACATTATGACATTTTTGATGATATATGACATATAGTGGCGATTATGATGCATTTGATTTCCATGTTATGATATGCAATGTTGTGAATTTATTTAATTTCTATGTGATGAGAATGATTATGAAATGTGATGGATTTGTGATCATGATGTATGCAAAGTGATGAGATGATTATGATGTGTAATGCAACGTGATTTGATTTATTATGAAGTGTAATGCAAATGATGTGATTTATTATGATTATAGGATGCATTTGATTTCCATGATATGATAATGATTATGATGTTATGATATGTTATGGATGCAATGATGATTTTTGTAATGATGAATGATGTAATGCAAATTATTATGTAGATACACAAGTTCAAATGTTCAGGACCTTAAGCTTAAATAAGTGAGTCTGTCCAACTTCCAAAAGTTGTGGGAAGACTATAGTAGATTGATCTTTTAAGCTTCATAACTCTAACATATTTCCCCACTTTCTTGGAAATTTGAAGAGACTCACTTATGTAGGCGTAGTGAATGCCATGATTGTGATGTTGGAAATGATATGCAATGTACATCCTTTATTATTTTCTTTCGTATTTTCTGATGCAAATATCATGATGGAATGTATGGATGTAAATCAAATGAGAATGTTTTCTAATATGTGCAACTAAATGATAATGATGTGTTTGTCTTTTTTTTGTTTTGGTTAATTTCCATTGTACTCAATCCATTAATAATAGAGATGACACCATTGTGAAATTTTTTCAGTAGTGAAAAACCCCATAAATACACATGCAATGTTAACATGAATGCAATATAACTTAACTATGCAAATCTCGTTTTCAAAAGTTGTCATTTATACTAACCAATTTGGCATGCTTTTTATCATCATTGTGCCTTTAAAATGTTGAAAGTGAGTACAAGCATCAATGGCATATTTTAGACCAAGATAACCTGAGTACTACTTCCATGATGTTTTAAAATTGCAAGTTAACACAAGCATCTAAGTATAATTAAACCAAGATGACCTGAGCATCACTTGTGTAAACATACAAGAGTTAATCTTTTTCCTATGCAAATTCAGAATGTCATTAGTGATACTTTGTAGCGCACGTCTCAAAAAAACTTGCATAGTAATAATGATCAACTCACAGACAATAAAAAAATAAAAATCATAATCCTTCCTTGCTCCTCTAGTTTGATACATCATCGAGGACTCGAGAGATATGATATCAAAAATCAAAGTAAAAAAATTTGAACTTTCGTGTTTAATGTGATAAACCCTTGATTCAAAAAGATCATCATCCATTTGAATTTTGTGTTTGTAACATTGATCTGATGACTGTTTTCCCATTGGTTCAAGCTCAAAGTTTATTTTCCCCTAGTGAGTACAGTATTTTTCCCCCAGTTCAGAGTGAGACATGACAATGATGACCAAAACCTAACCTAAAGACCTATCCTAGGGGCCTCAGTGGCTGATCAACAGATTAGCCTTGCCTATGTTATACATGCAAATACCACATAGTTCGACAAATGACAAGACCAATATTTACAAGACAAAAATATGAACATAGTGAACACCCAGAAGACTGACCTAAAATGTCTCGGGGGATAATCAAAGATCACCCTTTCCTACATTCAAAGCTTAAAGACGACGTAGTTCAAATAAATACTATATTTTTTATTTTTTCACTTTTTTGACCTGTTTTGGGATTTTGACATGTTTTGAATGTTTTTTTATTTTTCAATTTTCCGACCTTGAGAATGTACAAGAATCCAATCCAATGTAGGACATGCCCCCACTATGATATGATAGGACAAATTGATTTTTAGAATGGGCCGAGTAATGTTAGGGAATACCATAATACAAACATTGGATCAAGCTATGATGCGAACATGGAAGCGTGACAGATGCAGAGATGGAAGCATGATTGATGAATGATGCACAAAAAGTCATGTAGCCCAAGATAGATGGAGAGTGATATGATAGGACCGATTGAAGGAACAAGATTCCCCACAATAGAGATAATGCAACCATGGATAAATGATAGATCAAAATGAAAGATTCACTACAAAACATGTCACACAAGCAACATATCTTTTGTCAAAAGATGATAATGGATGATTGATTAAGATGCCAGGAATGATTGATTCCATATAGCATGGTGATGATAAGTACTTAGGATCACTTTTTTCCTCTAAGTATGATAAGATTGATGATTGTTGATAATTGATTGACAAAAGATATGAGGATTGGATAATGTTTTACAACTAGGCTCAAATATGATTTGCATGATAAGATTCAAGGTTGCAAAGGGACATGATGACATGGATTTTGATAAGCTAGGAGATATGGAATGGAAGAAAGCAAGGATAATGATAATGAATGGGATGATCAAGATCAACTAGATAAGATATAGACACAAGTACCAAGTACTTTTCCCCCATTCCTCATCAAGACCAAGGATGGGAAGAAAGGATGTATTTAGAAAGAATGATGGGATATGGATAAGGCGAAGGATATGGTATGGAAGATATGGATAACGCGTATAGGATAAGATACATGATGTTCAAGAAGATCCTTAACTTTGTCAAGATCAAAGGTGGAAAAGTAAGAAATGAGCATAAAATTGATAATGACCATGAATGATAAGATGGACGAAACTTGTCCCTAAGTGTAGAGTGCAAGAGGAATATGGAAGATAGGATAAGGATGATAGGTAGATGGAAGGACTTAAACATCAATTTTCACAACCAAATATCTCTTTAATAAACCATGGCCATGGGGATTAGACTCATAAATATTGGCAGATTTAGGGTATGATGGGATAATGGATAGGAGGTTGAAATTTTTGTTGATGGATAGATGGAAAGGATGGCAAGATCAACATTGGAACACACCTTGAAGGGTGATGAAGTGATGGAGGAAAAATGGATTTGGAAGGTGATAGGATTTTATATGGAATATTGGAGGAAGCTTTTCAATTAGCAAATTTGGGTGCCGATTTAGATTTCATTGCTTCTATGAGACTTTTTGGAATCCACATGATTTTTGACTTTGATATTTTTGCTTTGTGGGCCATTGTGGCCTTTGATATTTTTCTCTTTGATTTATAGACATTTGTGGTCTTGGGAATTTTTCTTTTTTCTTTGATGGGCCTTTGTGGTCTTTTTGATTTTTCCTTTGATTTTGGATCAAATTTTCTTTTATTTTTGCATGCCTGTTCGAGGAGACATGTTGATCCTTTGATACATGTGAATTTTGATATGGAAATTTTTGACATTTGGCACCCAAATTTCTTCCAAGAGCAATAGGAGAGATGGATGGAGATGAATGGTATGGAGGTATTATGGATGAGTGAGTGTAGGTAGAATTTTGAAAGGGCATCAAGGATGTGTGCCTTTGTTGTTCTTGAGGAATAGGATATGGACCTAGGATAGAGGGAAGGTTTGATGAACTAGGATGAGGACCTAGGATAGATGAAAGGTTTGGTGGATTGGGATGAGGACCGAAGATAGATGGTAGGTTTGATGGATTAGGAAACTTAGGCGTATAACCAAGGCCATGGTAATATGGGTTTTCTTGAGCAAAAAGGGATTCTAGGATACATTGTTAATGAAGGCCTAATCCTTTGCCTTTGTAGTTCATACTTTGACACATTCGTTTACCAATAGGATATGTATTGTTTGTGAAACAAGATGCAAGTCCATTTTGGGGAGTATATGATATGGATGAAAGGATAGGTGTTGGATGTAAACTAGAGCGGATGAAGGTGGAGGATTCCAATTTGTAGGTGTGTGATTCATGAATAGCTTGAATAGGTGTGATAGGCTCTTGACATGGGGATGATGGGGTGTTTTGATCTTGACTTGGACAAGGATCATGAAGCGCAGAAGATGGAGTAGCTTTCTCTTTATTGGGTATGGAATCATCATGAAGTGGTATGGAAGGGATATCTTGATCTTGAGAAGGATGTACATCCTCATGGAATGAAGGGATATCCTCAAATGAAAGCATATATTGATCTTGATGAGGAAGGGAATCATGAGATTTTGTAGAAAGTATATCTTGATCATCAGGTGATATGACATCATTAGATAGGATGGAAGAATTATCATGCTCCTGGGATGCAATGGAATCATGAGATGGTATGGATTCGTTAGATGGGGTGTAAGAAGAACTTGGAAGAATACTTTTATCTTGAGAGGAAAAGGATTCATTGTGGATGAAAAGTGAAAGGAGGGGATCATCATAAAATTCTTGAGAGATTCATTCTTGGTTAATGATTGGAAGAACTTCTAGAATTTTGGTATCATTGGATGAAGTGGAAAGAATGATTTGATCGTAAGGTGTAAAGGAGTCTATGATAGCATGTTTTGGATTGAGAGATTGACATGGATCATTGGATATAGAAGGTATGATAGAAGAAGATGGTTGGATGGCATCATTAACTTGGGTAAAAGAATCTTGAGATTTATTTTGACTCATGGGAGATGAAGATAGATGCATGACATGGTAAGATTGTTCAATATCACTTGTGTTTGAGGACTGAGATTTGGGCTTATTGAACTTTTGCAAAAATTCAAAGACATTGAACTTGGATGATGTAGTTTTTGGTGAAGAAGGTGTAATGTCCATATTTTTGTCAAATGGAGAAGGGTAGATGTGTTGTAGAAAATTTCTTTTTGTGGTTGTTTCCATTTGCATATCCCAGATTTTTTGTTGAAGGTTTTTTATTTGATGAGCTTCATCATTCAATTGATCCTCATCTATTTCAGCCATGATGGTTTGGATTTCACTATTTTGGTTCAATGTTGGGAATTTCAATGTTGGGAGTTTCGATATCAAATGTATCACTACTTAGACTTCCTATGTTTTCCGTTTCAAAGTTGGGTGTTCCAAGTTCCTTGTCCTTGAGTCTTCTCTTTTATGATCTCATTTGGATGGGAATACAAGTGTTATGATTTAAACTAAGCTTTGATCTAAGTTTGAAATAGTGCCAAGGATTACAACTAAGTCAAATAGAATGACAAATTCTATTGATAAGACTAAGCTTGATTTGATTGTGTGATGTCATTTCATTGATAGAAGGATGAAAAATCCCAAAGATGAAACTAGGTTTTGCATTCAAAGATGTGATAGATAGTGATGATTTAGGCACTTTAGAATGTTTAGATCTAATTTTAGTTTGGAAAATCACACTTGTAGAGGTCAGTTTTGACACATTTAGACTTCTAAGGAAACTAAGGAACGATCTTGGATTTGGAGTTTTGATTCAAGATGTGTAATTAAGGTACTCAAAACGTTAGAAAATTCTTAGATTTTGACAATAGTACATCATGTATAACTCTAGATTATTTTTGCAAGCTCTCTTGTAAAATTTGAAGGTTAACCTTTCTCTAAAGTCGTAAATCATAGACAAGCGTTTTTGATGTTTTTTATGACTAAGAGGTTTGATCTTGGGTTTTATAAACTTAATCTTTTGGGAAATCATCGCGTAGACCTGATGTTCTGACTCTTTTTTGTCTAAGGAATGGTTGAACACTGTTGAAAGGACTGATTTTCTGAAGATGGATGCACCTAAGTTACTGACTTGTCTACCTCAATGAATGTAGTTTTGAATCAAGGTTTTCACTTTCAAAATGTAACATTTTTTATGATGTTTTGTTTGAGTTTCGTTTTGAAGACACATCAAGTAGAATATACACTCCTAAGGTTGTGTAAGACTGTATTCTTTTAGATTCCACACAGGTTTTACCCCAATCACACTATCTTTAGCGGATGAATTCAGAAGCTTGGCTGCATGGGATCCCCCTTACAGTGCACTCTCTTCTCAGGCCAACCAAGCTTCCAATCCCCATGAAACTACCATGGAGAACCAATCACCTCTACTAAAAACTACGAAAATGTGGATGCCTTGGTAATGACCGTTGCTACATCAAAGAATAGATAAAGGATAATTTGTAAAATCTACAAGAAGGGTTTTAATGTAGGCATTCTGTTCATGGGGGATAATCCATATGGCGAGAGTCCCTTTTGATCCATCTCATCAGAATTATCCTTGTGATACTTGAACTTTCCTCAAGTATCCACATTTATATCCCAGTTGGAAGTTGCTTGGCTTTAGCATGTTATCGGTTGGGTTGTTCCCTTGGATGATTAATTTTTCCCACAAGGAAAGCCCTCTAGGATAAACAAAAGCAAGCAAGTATACCCATAGTTCGATCGATATTTATTTCACATGAATAAAGAGAGAACTCATGCCATATACTCCACTTACACTCGCACATAAACAAGAATGGGCCTAGCTTTTCAGATCACCCAATTAAGGGGAGAGCATATGCCTACCATTCATCACATACAAAAGAAATGGTGTTCATTTTCCTTTAATTAAGCTAGGTTCCTAACTTAACCAAAAGGAAACATGATGCTTGTTATCCCTTTACTTAAGCTACGTTCCTATCTTAAGCAAAGGAAACAAGTAAATAACGTCCAACCCCTGCAATATGTTAGTAGTTTATGTTTTGAGTCTTTGATAGCGAATCTGGGAAAACCTACAAATGCACAACATAGAATGTGAGTTTCTAATTTTGATGATAAACTATAAGAGACACCAAAATAGAGAAAAGAGATGCCAAAACTCTAAAAGCAGTGCAGAATGGTCTCAAAACAGGTGAAAAGGGTCCTAGAACAAGATGCAAGAGGCGCCAGAACTCTTAAAGTGACCCAGAATGGTCCCGGAACAGGTGAAAACAATCCCAAAACAACTTGTAAGAGGCGCAAAAACTCTAACAAGAGGTGCCAAAATAGGTGCAAGAGGCACCAAAACTTTAAAAATAGCCCAAAATGGTCCTGGAACAAGCTAAAAATGGTCTATGCACTGCTTGCAAGAGGTGCCAAAACTCTAAAAATAGCCCATAAATTCCTCGAAATAGCTTAGAATCACCTCCAAACCAGTGTAAAATGTTCCCAAGTCATAAAACTTGAACTTAAAATCATGAAACCATCAAAAAAGTTAGTAATAAGTGAAGCAAAGGCCCCACGGTGGGCACGATTTTGTGCGTGATGTCGAATGTGTAGAGTGAGTTATTCTAATGTCAACACAAACCTTAATGAGATGGTTTACATTCAAAGTTTGAAGCAAGTAAAAATAATCTATTCGTAATACAATCAAACCTTTCAAATACATATCATTGTTCTCTATTTCTAGGGATTTATTAAACCATTTGGCCCTCAGATTTCTATGGGAACAAAGGTTGTTAAAATGACTACCTAGAAAATGAGATTTGATGCTTAGTATGCAAGCTAAGATGATTTCTATGTACGAATGTGTGGTGGAAGGATTAGTGGTATGCAAATGTGTTCTGGAATGATTAGTGGTATGCTCCTAAATGAATCAAAACAATGGAAAGGATAATGGATGCAATGACAAAAGAAGGATGATGTTGATGATAGATGAAGAAGTGGAGATGAGTGAGATGATATGCAACTATTGTGAGCTATCCATGATTATGCATATGCTCAAATGCAACAAAAAAGAAAACTAACCTAATATGTAACTATGATGCAATGGAAATGGTAAAATGTAACTATGAAGCAATTAATTAATCTAAGATGAGAATGCAAAGTAACACATAATATGAAAGCTAAGTATAAGACTCCATGAAAGCTCCAAGCTCCTACGAAAAACCTGCATGGTAACAATACTCAAACTGTGGATGGAAAATGGAATTATAACACTATTCCAATTTGTATCTCAAAATAGCATTATAACATTACTCAAAAGGTGGATCATAAATGCAAAGGATAAGGGGTGTATTTATAGATTTTTGCAAGCATTTTGTGAGATGGCACCTATCAATGGTTCAGATTCAAAGGAGACAAGATAGACGGTGGAGATGAAAGGAATTAGGATGTTGTCCCCTTGACCAAGGGCAACATGCCATGTGTGTGAAGAGAATCCCTTGACCAATTGGAAGCATGCCAAATGTATGAGATTCCAAGTGTGTGAAATAAATACCCATGTGCTCCAAGTTTGTTGGAAGTGTGGGGGAATAAAGCCATGTTCTTTTTTCTTATTGGTGGAAGTGTGTGAGGAAATTCCAATTAATAATTAGGCATATTTATTTTCATGTGACCTTTATGAGGTGGCACATAAAAAAAAGTTGTAGAAATGCACTCTAATTCTTAATCAGGATTAGGGAAGATTAATTAAATAAACATGTTTAGGGTTTTTTGTTTATTTAATTTAGAAGAATGTGAATTAGGAGAATTAAAAGGAAAGTGTAAAATATAAATAAAGGGAGACTTTATTTATATGTAGTTGAAGTATTAATCAAATAGGTTGTATTTAATTAATTGAATACAATGACCGTTTTCAGGTGTATACAGATAGTAAACACATGCACAACTAGATTTCACCACATAGAATGAGTTGCTCATTCTAATGGACAATAAGAATAACACTCATAAATGCAAGGTTAATGTTTCTATAGGTTGACTCATTTTGGCCAACTTCTAATTTGACTATTTCTCTCATTCTAATTTGCTTCATATTTTTTCATATGTATTGCAAAATAGACTTCTAACAGGTTCACACTATTCATATATTAGTACAACATAAAAATCACATGCCCTATTCATCTGGTTGTTATTTGGAAAAGACTAGGTCAAAGTTCTTGTATGTTTAATATTCACTTTTCCTTCATATTTTGACTTGTTCTTGGTAGATTTATCTCACACATTGATTTTCTTTTGATTGCATGTGCTTTGCTATAGCAATGCCTTGGTTCATATTACATAGCACTTAAATACTTTAAACAATTTGATTTTCTTATGCATAACCTCTTACTAATGTGCTATTCCTTTATTTCTATGCAATACATTTCATGTATATGCTACATCAATTATTTACTATGTGCTTCAATAAACATTTCAACACTATCAAAGCATTAATACATTTTTAATATATATAGATTTATATTATATATACATATATATATATATATATATATATATATATATATATATATACACAACATGATATGTATGCATATATATATATATATATATATATATATATTTATATATTCATTCATCATATAATCTCATTAAATACATTATTTTATGTTTGAATAAGCATATTCATATTTCATATTTCACATAATGATGCATGTGTATTTATATATATACACATATGTATACATATTTATTAATATACTCATATGGATGTTTCCATTTATGTTGATACATACATGCACATTAATACATACATATACATATACATATATATATATATATATATATATATATATATATATTATATACATCATTGCCTCAATAGAAAAACACATATATTCACAATCCCATCGATCGACATATATACACAAAGTTTTTATATATATGTGTGTGTGAGAGAGACCTTTGTTCGATCGATATTCCCATGCATATGGGTAATCTATCCATGAGCATGTGTAGATACATATATCTACATATACTCATACGTGTATTTACCCATGTGTAGGAGTTTATCATTGACACATACATATATACTTATATATAAATTTTATGTATATATCTTATCAATTAAATACAAACACGAAAGGAATAACTCACACATCACAAAGAGACTCAACACTTTTAACCCTCAAAATAAGAACGTTCATAAATAAAACCATAACCTCTTATAATCATACACAATTAGGTGTAACAAAAAGAGTGAAGAAGAATGTGTGAGTATATGTGTGAGAATGTGTGTTGAAGGAAATGCGTCAAATAGATTTTGTTGAGAAGAGATTTTGAAGATATATATGAGTGTGAAAAGTGGTGTGGTGATAATTATTCAATAGTTCTTGTCAAATATTTTGTTCAAAGGTTGTTGCTTCACTCTTGGTTGTAAATATTATAATAACTGAGGGATTTGTAACCCATAAAACTTGTTGTAAATCCTATTTCATTTGTTAGGTTGGATTTGGATAGTAGATCCGAGAAGCTTGCTCACCGTGGTTTTTCCCTTGTTGGGTTTTCCACGTAAATTTGGTGTTATGGTTGCATACTTATGCATTCTTTTACTTGTCATGAGTTTCATTTGATTAATTGATGATGGATGTAAATAATTTTATTAAGTATTGTTTAACCCCCCCCCTCTTAGTACTTCTATGTGTTCAAAATTTGGTATCAGAGTCAAGTGGCTTGATACAACCTAACAACTAAGGTAGATCTTGGAGTGGAACACATGGGAATTGAAGTAATAACCAAGGATAAGAATCCTCTAGAAGATGATAAACATAAGGAAATGGCAATCTTTAATGAAGAATAATATGAGGTTGACTTTGAAGAAGAACTTATCTCAGCACTAGAAGATTTGGATGTGGAGGGAAAAGAAAATGGATAATTTAAGATCAAAATCAAAGAGTCAAAAGAAACAATCATCAATTTAAATGCTCAAGTTGATGAAGGTGAAAGGGTTGTGTTGGCTATTTTTTTAGAACCAAACTTAATCTCATTCACTATCTATAAATTTTCCAAAATTCAATGGTAAATAGTGGTGAGGATTGGCCAACAAACAGGTACTAGCTTGCTAGGCTAGACCTCTACTCTTTGAGCTCTGTGAAACCTAGGAGGGTGATCCTCACAATTTCTATATGATACTCTTGTGTCATTTTATCATGAACATTGAAACAAATAGATACATTCCTATCAGATGCAAATAGACAAAATTCTTTGAGGATTTGGTTGACCCTTTAACAAATTTTTATCTAAAGCAAGGAATGAGTAGTACTTCATACCACTATACAGCAATTACAGGTGTGCCAGAGATTTTCATTAAGATTTTTGGGTTTTTTCAAGTACGGGTAGGCTCACTAACATCAAAGATAACAAAATAAATGGACTAGTGCTTTATCTATGGGTGACAGACTCATACTTGCAATAAACTATAATACATTAGCAATGGAAACAAGTATTTAAAGACTATTGATATAGTGATTTGCAATATATGAACTCAATGTAGCTAGAAATAGAAAATACTTAGTAATCCTTGAATTTCATCTCACAAACCCATGATTTCATTTAAGCATTTACTTAGATCTTTGAACTAAAGAAGAAATGAAATCATACATTCAACTAGAGTGATTGAAGACAAATAAAAGAACCTTGATACCTTTATTCATAATTCAAAAGAAAAAATACAGAGGAGAGAAACTAATCAAAAATGTGCAATTATCATTCATACACCATTGCTACTGTAAAACCACTAAGTCAATTACAAATCTAAATGCATTCCTAAGACTCAACACTACTCAATTTATTTGTGCTTGAATCACAAAATTACTTATACATGAGCTCAAAATTGCTTTACCATCAAAAGACCTATGTAATTGACCTTAAATTCCCATTTATAGAAATACGGGAGCAACAAGCATCAGGAAAAATTATAATTAAAGTTGCATTTACATTTGACAAAAAATTTCAATTTTAATTTCAAAATTCCCTAGACAGTTATATTTGCACTTTACAAAGTGGGGGGAGAACACATAAGACAAAAATAATTTTCATTGCTAAGGAAGATACACCCACCTTCCAAAAGGCACCTTTCATTCATTGCCACAGCATAAAAATATCTTCCTCACAAGCCAAAAGTGTTATCCACATGTGCGCCCACTCAACACAACTTAAAAATCAAGAAAAGCAATAAAAGAGAGAAGACTGACCCATCCAAGTCAACATTTATGCCACCAATCTTCATGATGGGGAGAGAACAATATTTTTCAATAATTTAGCAAAAGCCTAATCAGTACTATTTCCAGGCTATGCATTGTTTCCATCCTGTTTGTTATTCACCATGTTTTTCATCACCTTCCTAACACAAGTTCATTTAGTGAACCTCTCCAACCACATGTATTCATCTTTAGTGGATCATTTCATGTCCAGTAAGGTTTTCACCTTTGCAAAGTGTTGAGTGCACCTTGTTTCAATTAATTCTTTGACTTCTTTAAAAAATACATCCATTTTCATTTCAATTCTAGCCATGTTGTCAATGTTGTGATTTAGCATGGATTAATCAATTACAATTAGCATAATCTTATCCCATGAGAGAAAATTTCCCAACTCATCATTTCACTTGGAGAACTCCTTTAAATCACCTTTATCATCCAGTATTTTGGGCATTCCATGCTCTTCCATATCCCTAAACATTCTTAATTTGCTTTGAAGTTGCATCCCTAACTTCCCATGAAAGGTTGTAATTTCATTTTTATATCAATGGCCTGTAATATCTCAATAACATTAGTAGGAGCTTTAGGATCCTCCTGCATCTTAGGCATCATTTGCTTAAGTGTTCCTACTTCGGTGCTCCATTTTCTCCACTCAGTTTGAAAAGCCCTCTAAACCTACAAATGTTTGATGTTATCCTCATGGATGTTCTTGTAGGAAACACACACATCTTCAACTCTATTGACCAATTTGGTCACTCTATGCTTCCATACATCTTCAAAAATATCATTTACCACTTTAACTCTTTCCAGTTTTGCTTTCCTTGTATTCTCCATTTTTTATTTCAAATCTTGATTCAAATAATGAATTCTCAATGACAAGGTCTCTCTGTCCTATGTAGACAAGTCTGAGGTAGAACTTGATGGAGATGGAAGAACCCTTTATTTAGTGGCAAGCACTTTATTATGTTCATCTATAAATTTTTTATATCTATCCAACAACTTCTTATAGATAGCCTCTGCAATCTAAGTAGTATCCACAGTTAACATTGAAGGATGCATTGTCAATTGTGCAGTTGTAGTGGTAGTCATTTTTGTATCCCTTTTGATAACTATTACTCCAATCTCCTTTCCCATATACTCTATAGCCTCAGGCTTCCCAATGTTTGGTGCCATAGAAAAAATGGAAAGTGTATGCAACTTGGGACTAAAATCTTATCCAAAAACCTTATTTTCATAAACCTCCTAAGAAATAGAGGCATCTAGGTCCTTCCTAATTGCATCTAGTGAAATATTAGATGATATCTCCCATCCAAGCAATAATATCACCTCACTTCCTTTCACCAATGTTCTCCAATCATTTGGTGACATTCCAGCAATTTCTTGTATTATTTTATCATCCTACTTCTCAACCTCTTCTTGTAAGGAGGGGTCAACTTTCTCTTTTTCTTCCTCAATCCTTCTTTTAATGTTAGAGCCTTTTATATGGATGAAAAAAAATCTGAATTCTTTGGTCTTGAAAAAAGCATCATCACACATGAAGTCATCACGGGCCTTTATTCATACATCATCATCCTCGGCCTCATTGTATTCCCACTTTACAATGCTTCTAGGAGGAACCACTATATTCAAAATGCCATCTTTGTCTTCAGTGAATTCTTGATCCACCTCTTGCTCCATGGGAATGTGCTCTCCAGATACCTCTAGAACTTTAGCCTCAACAATCTACTCACCTATTGAATAAGCCACTAATGGAGTGACCACAATTTTTCCACTGGTCTCTTTTGTTCACACATAGATGCCTAGAGAAAAGGATTGATTAGGCTAGCTCTTCAACAGTGCATATGGTTTTCCTTGGCCACCTTGGCCTTAATCTTAGCTTGCTTTACTTCCTCAAAGAAAATCTTATCATTAAACTCACTAAGCATTAATTTTTCCTTCACAAATTTATCCTCTACCTTGGAATAGGGGCTAGCATAGAAAGGGTTTTCCTTCAACATATTTTCTTCAATTGCACATATCATTCTCCATACATTCTTCCTTGCAATAAATTATTCATTAGAGGATAAATTTCTAATCACATCCTCTTGAAAGAGGAACTCATGATATTTTCCTAATATCCCTCTTGCTTTTCTTTTAGTAGAGATCACCCCCTTAGGGTCACAAAACCTTACGACTTCTTGTTTCAACCTGTAATTATTTAATAAAGAGCCAAACCTCTCAATTCCTTCCTTTGAGGTATAGGTGAAATATACAAATCCACAATCAGGGTTCACAAGAGATGCCTTTTTTTTTCTAAAGTTTTCCTTGTCCATGGCATCCAATTGCCACATTATTTCCATAAATACTTGTCTATTCAACACATATATTGGAAACTTGTGAGGTGGCACTAGGGTTCCATAAACTATGATTGTTGTGTAATTGGTATGAAGATACCAATCTCCCCAATTGAATTTGTGTTTAATTTCCTCTTTGTACTCCATGAGCATCGAGATTTCCTTGACACCTTGTGAAATTCTATTCATGGGCTTCAAACCCAACTGTTCCAACACCAAGAACTTGAAAATATTGCAAAACATAGTGTAATCAGAATGTGGACAATGCACATCCCAAATATGTATCCACATCTACACAAGAGACTCATTGTCCATGCTATCTCTTTCCCTTAATTTTATATGATTTATAATCACCTTTATGCTCTTCCACAATAGGAAGTGCATCAACAAAGAATAGTGTCTTCATGACAATGTAGGAGTTGCATCTTCCAATTTCATCAAGTCTTCATGCAAATGCTTAGAAATGTAGGAAGCATAATTCCAAACCCTATTCTAATACTTATTTTGAATATCAATTGCTAGGGTCATCAGGGAAATATTCATCTTAATAGCATGCTTCTTATGCAAAACTTGACACAATGCATGATTAGTTTTCTTGAAACAATCTTTAAAATCGACATAATCAAATGGTTCCACTCCAAGGGGACTAAAGGGTACACCATTATTTTGCAATTCATGCCTCCTATGTATAGGAAACACACCCTTCCTATACCCAAACTTATTCTATTCATATTTATTGTATAGCTTACAAAAATTGAGGGACTCAAAGGCAACTAGATTCAACTAAAAATCCTCCATTATTTTGCTCACGAAGATTACCATCATAGGGACAAAGTCTAGAAATATCTTGGTTATTATATCTAGTGGATCATAGCACCTTGCTAATTAAAGCATTAAATCCACCTCCACAAATACATTAGGGAATACCAACTGTCCTATGTCACAAGTCCATAAGTTGCAGGTGGGGGTGATTTGTAGTTCTCCTTTTGAAAGCATAGTGAAACAAATCCTAGCCACTCTATGGCAATGCTACATCACCAATCCCAGAGGTAGATTCCTCAAAGTGAGACGTCAAAGCCCCCTCACTAGTTTTTATTTTTCTTACCTTCTTAATTTCTATGGTTAGGTTCTTAGGGGGTTCTTCCATAAACCTAAGATGATCTACAATTCTTTTCTTTGCAGGATTTTCCACTACTTTAGGGTTGGGCTGGTCATCTTGGGGTTTGGGTCTTTTAACCCTTTTTTGGGTTAGTTTTATTTTAGGTTTAGCTTTAGACCCACTAGGTTCACTCATTTTTATTACATAATCAAACTAGGGTTTCAAATAATGGGGAATTGCAACAACAATTACATAGTTCACAGGGTTTAGATTGAAAAACAACATATTTTAACCTCTCTACTCCAAACCCTATAAACAATAACATCAATTCCTTTGAACATATTAAAATAATCATTTTAATCACCAACCCTAGCTACTCACCCAATTCCCAAACTACTCAATGCACAAATTACCCATAGAGGCCAAGAAATTAACATACTTGGGAAAATTAGCTAGTTGTTCTTCAAAATTCACCTTACTAGGAGCTTTCCTTTCTTCTCTTCTTCACTTAGCTAGTTCCTCTACTCACGAAAACTACAATTGTAAAAGAAAAATACTCAAAAACCCTCTTTATGACTCAGAATTGGAGTGCATTTTCCATTAATGGTTGATAGATTTCTCACGCGAACGAACTGACAAGTAGCCATTCCAATTTAAACACCAGCCATTGATCTCTTTTGATTTAAAACACGATTAACATCCCTCCTTAATCATCGCCACATGATTTTTACAATTTTACTTTGAAACAACGATGGTTCCCTAAGAAATTTCCATGTAGCCATCCACTAATTCATAGAACATTTTAGACTTCATCGCTCATCGTAGTAGTTCCTTGAAGTTTTGTCCAAACTTTGGCGATGAGCGACGACACCCTATGGGAGAGAATATTCCTTGGCATAACCCTCATTGCTTATCATAGAAATGTGACAAGGTTGCATTTGTATTTTGGTGAGGAATTTCCAATGATACTACAACATAACCACATGCCATCGCACATTTCCATAACTGACTTGAAGTTGAGAGTGCTTTCAACAATGGGAAAAACTAGCAATAACTCAAAATTTTAACAAGTGGCATGATCACACTGCTCCACTTAATACATTACCATCTCTCATCACAGTAATTGAAAAAGGCCATTAAATACTTTTGTGATGAAGTGACATAAGGAAAAAATAATGTCCATCACACTTCACTAAAGTGGAACTGGGAAGATGAAACACATCAGCGATAAGAGATATGAAAGGAACACAACAATATCACTCATTGTGGTAATCAATCATTAAGGGCAGAAAATTTCTATGACATGTGATGCATAAGAGAACCATTAGGACCATCTCTCATCATGGTAATGAACCTGATGAAAAAAACAACTTCAACAATGAGTGATCACTTAAGTATCTAAAATTTGCATGTGCACTAAGTTGTTTTAAAAGAGGGGGTCTCCTAGGACAATGCACAATAAGGTCTTGAAAGAATTAACAAAATTTTCAGAAAAGGATGTAAAGGCCAAACAAGGAGGAATGATAAACTTTATAAAATGAAGTAATTTCAAGCACCTAGGCACGTGAAAAGGTTTAACAATGGGTGTCAGGAGATCCTAACCACAAAGGAGTCGGTCATTCTACAGACCTTCAAGACTCAAGTTGTTTTTAACATGATGAGAAATGAGTGATAGTAGGTCAATAGATAAATAGACCTAAAGAACAAGGGTTTAAGACAAAGGAGAAAATCCTTCAATGTAAAACAACTCCTCATATAAAACCCTAAACCCTAGTCATAAATGACCAAATAGACACCTAGGAAAATGCCTTCTTCAGACCAGTGGAACATGAAATTTTTTTGAGGGTTCCAACCAGTGGCTCCGACTGGGGATGCATGCCTCTCACAAAAATAATTGAACTCTTCTAACCTGAAGCACATAGCATTATCAAAAATAATTTTCTTTGGAACTCCAAATATAATGAGAATGTTTTTCATCAAGAAGTCTATCACAACTTTACTTGTTTCCTTCTTTGTGAGAATTGCTTCCACCCACTTTGTGAAATAATCAATTGTAACAAGAATCCATGAATGTCCCCCACTAGATTTTTTTGATATTTCACCAATGAAGTCTATACCCCATTGTTGGAAAGGGGCCTGAACAAAAATTGGCCTAAGTGGAAAACTCCTTGAGAACGTCAATTTTCCTACAAACCTATGGCAAGCATCACAAGTCTTGAAAAACTTGTGGGCATCTTTAAAAATAGTGGGCCACTAGAATCCTACCCTCAAGATCATATGAGTAGTTTTCTTAGCCATGTAATGGCCACCACACACTCCACTATGCATTTCTTACAAAAGTTCTAGTGCCTAATTTCCATCCACACACTTGAGCAATACACCATCTAGGCTCCTCTACCACAGTTCATTATCAATAATTACATATTTAATGGCATGCAACTTTAGTGTTCTCTTTTCATTATCAGCCATATCTATAGGGAACTGCAAGGTTTGTAAATACTGGAAAATCCTTCTATACCAACCACATGTTTGCATACCACAGATGGATGTAACATCAACATATTCCACTTGATTTATCTGATTTTCCTCCAAGTTAGTTTATGTCATCATCTTAGCTAGACCTTGTCCTCTAACTAACTTGGTGATCTAAACATTAATGTTGAACTCTTGGATCCTATTGATCTATTTGCACCTCTTGCCTGTAATTTCTTACTGAGTGAAAATATCCTTCATAGTAGCACTTGGTACAAAGGCTGTGACTATAGCTCCCATCAAATAGGTTCTGAATTTTTTTATAGCCTTGACTAAAGCATACACTTCCTTCTCAATCGTAGCATATTTGAGTTTTGCAGCATGTAAAGACTTACTAAAGAACACAATGGGTTGTTCAAAGCCCTCATCATTTTTTTGCAACAACACAACAACAATAGTATGGAAAGAAGCAAGAGAGAAAATATTCATTGGTTTAGAAAAATCAGGAGACTTCAAAACTGGAGCCTCTTTGATAGCATACTTTATGCTCTTGAATGCTTGACTAGGCTTCTCAAACCACCTTTTCTCCCCTTTTTAACATTTTGGAGATAGGTCTTGAGATCTCTACAAAATTTGTTACAATTCTCCACAAGAAGTTGATATGACCAAAGAATGATTGAATACCTTTTACATTCTTTGGTTGGGGAATCTTGTCTATGGTAGCTACCCTCTCAAGGTCAATCCTCACTCCTTCCTTGGACACAATATGCCCCAATAATTTTCCTTCAGTAACTCCAAAGGTAAACATTTTTAGGTTGAGTGAAATTCCATATTCTAATGACCTAATGAATATCTTCTCCAAGTGCATGCAATGGTCTTCTTCTTTCTTGGAGTAAGCCATCAAATCATCCTTGTAGATTTCCAAGAACAAGCCTCCATCCATAGCCCTTTGGAAAGTAGGACTTGCATTGGTTAAACCAAATGGCATCCTAACATACACATAGGTGCCCCATGGATTTTTGAATGCAATCTTGTATTGCTCAAACTCCTTCACTTTTACTTGGTTGTATCCAGAAAAACCACCCATCATAGATAATAGCTCATAGCCAATTACCTTCTGCAACATGGCTTCCATGTTTGGCAGTGGATAGTTATCCTTCAATGATGATATATTTAAGTTTCTAAAGTCCACACATAATATTATATCACCATTTTTCTTCGTAACTGGCATTAAATTAGACACCCACGAGGAATGCCTAATAGGCTTTATGATGCCAATATCCCTTAGCATAACCAATTCCTCTTGCATTTTTGGAGTTAAGGTAGGATTGATGGGTCTTTGCTTCTGTGAGAAAGGCTTGGAATTTTCTTTTAGGGGGATTTCATGTTGGAAAAATTCCTCTATGTATGCTTCATGTCATCATATTACCAAGAAAATACGTGCTTGTATTTTCTCAGTAAGGAAACTAGCATTGCCTTGATCTTGGGTTTCATCTTTTTACCCACATACACCTTGTTAGGGGCATTTTTTCAGTCCCCAAGTTCACTTCTTCCATGTCCTCTAGATGGCTGGCAGTTGTTTTAACCTTGCTTTTGTCTTGATTATCAAAGACCCTCTCTAATTCCACAAGGCCCTTAGGGATCGTATTTGTCTTTAGCTAAATGACTTCATTCCTAGAGATTGTATCCTTACCATCTATATTTTCAACAAAATCCCCAAAGGCAATCTCCTATCTTTTATATTCATCAACACACTTTAAAAACTTCAAAATATCTTCATCATTATTGATTTTTTTTCAATTATATACATTATCAGGGATTGATGGCCTTGCTTGTACCTCAACCTTGGAGATAGCTACAAAATTCATGTCATCCGGTCTAAGTGCAATATTTGCAAGCAATTCTACCACTTTGTTATGACCTCTCTCCATCCAATCAATTATGAATGTATCAAACTGCTCAATGGAATCCCAGACAACATTTCTATGTTATTTCAATTTGTTATTCTTACATGAATATCTAGATCTCACTTGGGATATCACCAACTTAGAGTCACCTATCACCATCAAATTTTTTATCCCATGCTTTTTAGCTAGCTTTAATCCTAGTAACAATGCCTCATACTCTGCCACATTATTTGTCCAAACAAAAGAAAAAGTGAAAGAAAACTTATATGTATTGCCACTAGGTGGCATCAATAATATACCTGCACCAAACCCTTACTTAGAACTTGCACAATCAAAATACATCTTCCATCTTTTGTCCCTATCAGATAATCTTGTAACTTCATTATCTATGGGTGCAGGGCTCCTGCCACTTTCTCTTGGTACCTCTTCCACCTTAAATTCATTGATATCAATATCTATAAAGTGGATCATATCATCCTTAGGATCGTGCTCTAGTATATGTGGTACTTTTGGTTCTCTAACAACTTTGACATCCTTACCATCAATTGGGAAGGTAGCGTAAGACATATCACATTGCATGCTACCCCCCATGGAAGTACTCCATTTACTAGAAAGCATCATTCCATAGTTAGGTGGGATATCTACTACCACTACACTCATCTTGAAATCTTTCTTTGGATATGCAACTAGTCTATAGGGAAGCTCATTGATTACACCAGTCATAGGGATTTCCCTTGAGTCCATAACATAACATTTACCATGGGTACTATCAACGTTTAGTCCCAGTGCCTCCATGATCTTGGCTGGCATTATATTGTTGGATGCTCCATAATCAATGATATAATTTTTCAAAAAAATTCCCTCAACACTTAGTGTGAAAAAAAATGGGTCTATCTTTCCAAGATAGGTTGTTACTAAATTTCCTAGGACCATATGAGGGATTTCAGTGATTACTCCCTCAATATATTTCTCTTTCTTTTCCTTTTCACTCACTGTTGGTGGAGTGGACACCGCTAGGTCATTACAGGTTGTAGTAGCACCATTGATAAGGGCTACTTCCTTTTGTATGTGCTCGTCAATTCCCATCATCTCAAACAAAGGAACAAACAATTTTACTTGAATAAGAAATTGAAACATTTCAACAAGAGTGTATTTAAGAAAATCAATTGGGACCATACCTTGTTTTGTATTGCTCTCCTTCCATTGATCCTTGGGTATTTCATCTTTCAGCTTGGCATCCTTCTTTGTAGATTTAGAATTCTACTTTTGTGCCTTTGTCTTTACAGCAGGGAACTTGATCTCTCCATCTATTTTTGGTTTATCAACATTTTTATCCCAAATTTTGTCTCCCTTACCTTCCTTGGCCTTAAGTCCTTCCCATTTTCCATAAGATTTTTTCTCTTTTCCTTTCACATTTTTCTCTTTGATAAAAAGACTATCAGGACTACCTTGGTCACCACCCACTATTTTGTTCCATAGATGATATGAACCTCTAGCTTGTGCAGCCAAGGCCAGTGTATACCTTGAAAATTCTTCATTCAAAGGTCTCCTTAAAGAAACATTATCTTCAGTTGCTTCCATTATATACACTTTATTATCATCATCTTCATTTGAGAGAACGTGTTGGTGATATGCATTAGCTATATGCATTTAGCTATCTACATCAAGTTCATGAGACTCCATATCAGACAAGCATTCATTATCAACAAAATAAGAACCATCCATAATCATACTAATGTCAACATCATCCTCATTAGACTGATCATAGTCTTCAGGTACACCTTCTTCAACTTCAACCAACTGTGCAAATGCACATTGATGAGGAGAATATGGCATTTGACAAACCATACACCAAGGGGTCTCATTAGCAATTTTTTTTTAGTTTTTCTACAAAGGATCTAAGGGAACCTTTTATTGAGAATTCTTTTGATTGTTAGGAAGGGATTTCCCATTATTCCAATTTGTGTTATATGGATGGTCTTGCAGCCGAGGAGGTCTCTCATTCTTATGATAGTTGGACTTCTCATTTGATAGACCTTTTTCTTTCTTAGCAAGTCTGTAACTAATATCCTTCATAGTATTTGTAACATTGTCAATCTTGTCCTCAAGTGAACCTCCCTTAGCACCAGAGTTTTTATCCTCTATTTGGATTCTTGAGGATTTTCACATCATCCCTTCTCCCAACCTTACTAGTTGCTCTACTAATACTATCAATATGGATTTCCATCTTAAAGCCTCCACTCAATGTTTGAGGTTTTTTATCCAGTAGGTGATAGCTCATCTTTGCATCAAAGGAATTGTAGTAATTCACTAGGAATACACTATCATTAAATTGAAAATGATGGGGTAACCTTTACATAGCTTTTTGAAACCTCACATTGAAATCAGCTATAGCCTCATTAGAACTTTTAACAATATCATTAAATTTATTTAACAGAAACCTTGAATTATTTTTATCACCATACTACTCTCTTAACATCCTCTTAAACTCCTCCCAAGAACCAATACTCTCAGCAGGAAAACTTTTATACCACTCTCTAGCATCTTCAATGAGTGACTACATGAACAACTTCATCATCACATCTTCAACTTCTACTTCAAAATCATCCATGACATTGGAAAATGATTTAAGGTGGTCCTTATCACTTAAGGAATTGTTACCAAAGAATCTAACCAAAGCAAGCCTAAAATCTTTAGGAAATGGATTAGGATAACTAGGAATTCTAGTAAAGCACAACTATTGATATCTCTCCACTTGCATTGGTCTCCTAGTAGCTCAGTCTCTATGAGAATTTCTATGCTCATCATCCTTTTAGTCATAATATTGATTCTTATCCTTTCCCTTTCCATCTCCACCATTACTACCACCTCCATTCTTCTTTCCATCACCATCTTCAAAATATGAACTCTTGTTTTTATCATTTCCTCCACCTCCACCATCCTGATCTCCACCGCCACCTCCAATAGTAGTGTGTCCCTTAGAATTTTTCTTTTTTGAGTCATTGTTAGTATGTATAGAGCTTGAAGATCTTAGATTAGGTATGAAGATCTTAAGGAAAGAGATCTTCCTTGCTATTTCTACATTTGTAGCTTCAATTTCAGCTTTCTTCAACTCTTCTTGTAACTTTTCATTTTCTAGCTGTAACCTCAATATCTCAGGGTTAGGAGGCACATTTGATGGAGTAGGATTAATATTAACATTTTGGGTGGATGTATTAGTGGATGATGTATTTGTACTTTTATTGGTATTAAAGGTAGTTTTCTTATGCTATTCAATGGGCTTCTTCCCATGGTCTATAGGTTGTGATTGCTTAGTAGCAAAAAATAGATTTGAAGTTTTAATGGCTACAAAAAATGAAGTATAAGTTCTTTTAGTAGAGGTCCCCATTGAGATGGTTACCTTAGGTGGATCAGGAGTTATCTTAGAAGCAAATCTAGAAGCATTTTCATAAATTACCTTTTGCTTTGTAGCTTCTTTCATCTTCTCAATTATTTGCTTCTAAGCATCTCTTTCAAGCATCTTAGCTTTAATTCTATCCTCCATCTCCTTAAACTCCTCTTCTTGTTTCTCACTCAATTCCATGAGTCTACATTCTTCTTCTTCCTTAAGCCTAATTTCTTCCTCTTCTAAGGCTTTCATATCTTTATCTATATCTTCTTCATCTTCTAAAACATATCCAACCTCACTTGGCTCAGGAGTATAGATGGTAAGATGTGATGGTTTCCCCTCAAGGGAATGGTGCAAGGATACATTAGGGGATTCACCTCTTCGCTTAAAATTACCACCATTAAAGATAGATCAAACTCCAGGAGTTGAAGGATCTAGAAATGTCTTATGATTTTCCCAAAATTCACACTTATCTTCTTCTCTTGAGACATCAAGTTCATTATCAAAAACTTCCTCAATGGGAAAACTCCCTTGATTTAAATTAGGAAGCTCAACTTCATGTGCTTCTTCATGGATATTTTCACTATTCACCTCATTTTTAAAAGTAGGAGATTCATCAGTCGAAAGTTCGGTAGACTTACTTGATTCAACATTTTTCTTTTTCTAGGTTAGTTGCTTTGTCCTTTGAATGCTCAAACTCCATCTTATGTTTAGGATGCATCTTTGTGTAATTTCTAGTCTTCCTCATGGTGTCAAATTGTCCTTCAAATTTCTCTCTCACTTTCCTCTTTGGAATATATTCTTGTACTAGCACAAGAGACCTCAGAGTCGCCACCCAAGAAAATGGGAAATAGAAATTTATCACACTTTGGAGCTGCACTTAAAGTCTAAGGGAAAAATTTGAACATAACCCAACACAAGATGAAGGAATGAACCAAAACTTGATGCATAAAAATGGACTTGACTTATATGATGAATATTTTGAACAAATTGCTCTCCAAGTAGTGAAGAATAATAAAATACTTAACTCAGACTATACCAGATCTAACTAGAGATGTTGGACTAACAATGTCCCCAACAAAGTTGTCAATCTATTGGTTATTTTTTTAGAACCAAACTTAATCTTATTCACTATCTATGAATTCACCATAATTCAATGGTAAATAGTTGTGAGGATTGGCCAATGAACATGTACTAGCTTGCTAGGCTAGACCTCTACTCTTCGAGATCTATGAAACCTAGGAGGGTGATAGTGACAATGTCTATAGGATACTTTTGTACCATTTTATTATGAACATTGAAACAAATAGATAAATTCCTATCAGATGCAAATACACAAATTATTTAAGGATTTGGCTAACCCTTTAACTAATTGTTACCTAAAGTGAGGAATGAGCAGTACTTCATACCACTACTACAATTATAGGTGTGCCAGAGATTGTCATTAATATTTGTGTTCTTTTTCAGGTACGGGTGAGCTCACTAACATCAAAGATAACCAAATAAATGGACCAGTGCTTTATCTATGGGTGATAGACTCATACTTGCAATAAATTGTAATACATTAGCAATGCAAGAAATTATTTAAAGACTATTGATATAGTGCTTTGCAATATATGAACTCGATGCATCCAGAAATAGAAACTACTTAGTAATCCTTGAATTTCATCTCACAAACCCATGATTTCATTTAAGCATTTACTTAGCTCTTTGAACTAAAGCAGAAACAAAATCACACATTCAACCACAGTGATTGAAGACAAATAAAAGAAGCTTGATCCCTTTATTCATAATTTTAAAGACAAAATATAGAGGAGTGAAACTAATCTAGAATGTGCAATTATCATTCATACACCATTGCTACTGTAAAACCATTAAGTTAATTACAAATTTGAATGCATTCCTAAGACTCAACACAATTCAATTTCTTTGTGCCTAAATTAAAAAATGACTCATACAAGAGCTCAAAATTGCTTAACCATCAAAATACTTGTGTAACTGGCCTTGAATTCCCATTTATAGAAACATGGGAGCAACAAGCATCGAGCCAAAGTACAATTAAAGTCACATTTACATTTGACATACATTTCAGTTTTAATTTCAAAATTCCCCACACAATTATTTTTGCACTTTGCAAAGTGGGGAGAAAACACATAAGACAAAAATCATTTTCATTGCGAAGGAAGATACACCCACCTTCCAAAAGGAACCTTTCATTCATTGCAACAACATAAAATATCTTCCTCATGATCCAAAAGTGTTATCAACATGTGCGCCCAGTCAGCAAAACTTAAAAAGAAAGAAAAGCAATAAAAGAGAGAAGATTGACCCATCCAAGCCAACATTTATGCCACCAATCTTCATGATGGGGAGAGAAAAATATTTTGCAATAATTTAGCAAAAGCATAATCAGTACTATTTCTAGGCTATGCATTGTTTCCATCTTGTCTGTTATCCACCATGTTTGTTATCACCTTCCTAACACAAGCTCATTTAGTGAACCTCTCCAACCACATGTTGTATTCATCTTCAATGGATCATTTCGTCTAGTAAGGTTTGCACCTTTGCATTGTGTTGAGTGCACCTTGTGTCAATTAATTCTCTAGCTTCTTTAACAAATACATCCATTCTCATTTCTACTCTAGCCATGTTGTCAATGTTGTGATTTAGCATGGAGTAATCAATTATAGTTAACGTCATCTTATCCCATGAGAGAAAATTTCCCAGCTCATCATTTCACTTGGCGAACTTCTTTAAATCACCTTTATCATCTAGTATTTTGGGCATGCCATGCTCCTCCATATCCCTAAACATTCTTAAATTTTTTTTTAAGTTGCATCTCTAGCTTCCCATGAAAGGTTGTAATTTCATTTTTTAGATCAATGGCATGTAATATCTCAATAACATTAGTAGGAGCTTCAGGATCTTCCTGCATCTTAGGCATCATTTCCTTAAGTGTTCCTACTCTGGTGCTCCATTTTCTCCAATTAGTTTGAAAAGCCCTCTAAACCTACAAATGTTTCATGTTAGCCTAATGGATGTTCTTTTAGGAAACCCACACATCATTAGCTCTATTGACCAATTTGGTCGCGTTGTGCTTCAGTACAATTTTCCACTTTAACAGTTTCTAGTTTCACTTTACTTGTATTCTCCATTTTTTATTTCAAATCTTGATTCAAATTATGTATTCGTAGCGACAAGGTCTCTCTATCCTATGTAGACAAGTCTAAGATAGAACTTGTTGGAGACGGTAGGCCTCTTAATGCAGTGGCAAGCACTTTATCATGTTCATCCATCAATTTGTTGTTTCTATCCAACAATTTCTTATAGTTAGCCTCTGTAATCTAAGTAGTATCCATAGTTAACATTACAACATGCATTTTCAATTGTACAACTATAGTGGTAGTCATTTATGTAGTCCTTTTGATAACTACTACTCCAAACTCCTTTTCCATAGAATTTATAACCTCAGGCTTCCCCATGTTTGGTGCCATAGACCAAATGGAAAGCATATGCAACTTGGGACTAAAACTTGAGCTGAAAACCTTATTGTCAAAAACCTCCTTAGAAACATATGCATCTAGGTCCTTCATGATTGCATCTAGTCCAATAGTAGATGATATCCCCCATTCGAGTAATAAGAGCACCCCACTTCCTTTCACCAATGTTCTCACCTCATCTGGTGACATTCCAAAAATTTCCTGTATTATTTTATCCTCCTCCTCCTTCTCAACCTCTTCTTGTAAGGAGGGATCAACTTTCTCTTTTTCTTCCTCAATCCTTCTTTTAATGTTAGAGTCTTTTATATGGATGAAAAATCTTTGAATTCTCTAGTCTTGAAAAAATCATCGTCACACATGACGTCATCACAGGCCTTTATTCAAACATCATCATCCTCGGCCTCATTCTATTCCCACTTTACAATCCTAATAGGAGGAACCACTACATTCAGGGCATCATCTTTGTCTTCAGGTAATTCTTGATCCACCTACTACTCCATGGGAATGTGCTCTCTAGATACCTCTAGAACTTGAGCCTCACCAATCTACTCACTTGCTAAAGAAGCCACTAATGGATTGAATGTAGGTTGCCCACTTGTCTCTTTTGTTCACACATGAATTCTTGGAGTAGAGGATTGAGTAGGATGACTCTTCAAATGTGCATCATGTTTTTCCTTGGCCACCTTGGCCTTAATCTCAACTTTCTTTACTTTCTCAAAGAAACTCTTATCATTAAATTCACTAGGCATTAATTTTTCTTTCACAAATTTATCCTCTACCTCGAAATAGGGGCTGACATAGAAATGATTTTCCTTCAAATAATTTTCTTCAATTACACATATCCTTCTCCATGCATTCTTCCTTGCAATACTTCTTCATTATAGGATAAATTTCTAATCACATCCTCCTAAAAGAGGAACTCATGATATTTTCTTGATAACCTTCTTACTTTTTTTTTATCAAAGATCATCCCCTCAAGGTCACAAAACCATATGACTTCTTGTTTCAACCTGTAATTATTTAATAAAGAGACAAACTCTCAATTCCTTCCTTTGAGGTGTAGGTGAAATAAGCAAATCCACAATCAGGGTTCATAAGAGATGCCTTTTTTGTTTTTCTGAATTTTTCCTTATCCATGGCATCTAGTTGCCACATTATTTCCATAAATGCTTGTCTATTTGACACATATATTGGAAACTTGTGAGGAGGTATTGGGGTTCCATAAACTCTAATTGTTGTGTAATTAGTATGAAGATACCAATCTCCCCAATTGAATTTGCATTTAGTGTCCTCTTTGTACTCCACAGGCCTCAAAATTTCCTTGACACCTTGTGAAATTCTATTCATGGGCTTCAAACACAACTATTCCAACACAAAGAACTTGAAAACATTGCAAAACATAGTGTAATCAGAATGTGGGCAATGCATATCCCAAATATGTGTCCACATTTGCATAGGCAACTCATTGTCCATGTTATCTCTTTCCCTCAAGTTTATATGTTTTCTCATCACCTTTCTGCTCTTGCATAATAGCAAGTGCTTCAACAAAGAATAGTGTCTACACGACAATGGAGGAGTTGGATCTTTCAATTTCATCAAGTCCTCATGCAAATGCTCAGCAATGTAGGAAGCACAATTCCAAACATAGTTCTGGTACTTATGTTGAATATCAAATGCTAGGGTCCTTAGGGAAATATCCATCTTAATATCATACTTCTTATGCAAAACTTGAGATAATTCATAATTAGTATTCTTGAAATAATCTTCAAAATCAGCACAATCAAGTGGTTCCACTTCAAGGGGACTAAAGGGTACACCATTATTTTTCAAGTCACACCTCCAATGTATAGGTAAGACACCCTTCCTATACCAAGACTTATTCTTCTCATATTCATTATATAGCTTGTAGAAATTGAGGAACTCAGAGGCAATTGGATTCAACTGAAAAGCCTCCATTATCTAGCTCACTGAGATTTCCAGCACAAGAACAAATTCCAAAAATATCTCAATTGTTCTATCTAGTGGACCATATAACCTTACCAGTTCGAGCATTAAATCCACCTCCACAAATACATTAGGGAATACCAACTATCCTATGTCACAAGTCCAGAACTTGTAGGTGGGGGTGGTTTGCAGTTCTCCTTTTGAAAGCATAGTGAAACAAATCCCAACCACTCTATGGAAATGCTACATCACCAATCCCAGAGGCAGAGTCCTCAAAGTGAGACGTCAAATCCCCCTCACCAATTTTTATTTTTCCCACCTTAATTTTTGTAGCAAGGTTCTTAGGGGGTTCTTCCATAAACCTAGAATGATATTTCTTTACGATTCTTTTCTTTGTAGACTTTTCCACTACTTAAGGTTTGAGTTGGTCATCCTAGGGTTTGGTTATTTTAACCCTTTTTTGAGTAGGTTTTCTATCAATTTTATCTTTAGACTCATTGGATTCACTCATGTTTACTACACAATAAATCTAGGGTTTCGAATAACGGGGAATTGCAACCTCAATTACTTAATTCACAGGGTTTAGATTGAAAAACAATAAATTTTAACCTCTCTACCCTAAACCCTATAAACAATAACTTCAACTCCTTTGAATAGAAGAAACTAATAATTTTAATCACCAACCTTAGCTACTCACTCAATTCCTAGACTACTCAATTCACAAATTACCCACAGAGGCCAAGAAATTAACTTACCTGAGAAAACTAACTGGCTGTTCTTTGAAATTCGCCTTACTAGGAGCTTTGTTTTCTTCTCTTCTTTACTTAGCTAGTTCCTCTACTCACAATGACTGCAATTATAATATAAAAATACTCAACAAACCTCTATATGACTCAAAATTGGAGTGCATTCACCATTAATGGTTGATAGATTGCTCATGCAAACAAACTAATAAGTGGTCGTTCCAGTTTAAACCCCAGCTGTCAATCTATTTTGATTTGAAACATGATCAACATCCCTCCTTAACAATCACCACATTCTTTTGACAAATTTTCTTTAAAATAGCGATGGTGCCCTGAGCAATTTCCATGTAGCCATCCACTAACTCATAATACATTTTGGACCTTCATTGCTCATCGCAATAATGCCCTGAAGTTTTATCCAAACTTCGGCAATGAGCGACGAAACCCTATAGGAGAGAATATTCCTTGGCATAACCCTCAATGCTTGTTGCAAATATGTGACAAGGTTGCATTTTTATTTTAGTGAGGAGGAATTTATAGCAATGCTACAACATAACCACAAGCCTTCACACATCATTGTAACTGACTTGAAGTTGAGAGTGCTTTCAACGATGGGAAAAACCAACAATAGCACCAAATTATGACAAGTGGAATGATCACATCACTCCACTTAATACATTCCCATGCTCATCATGGTAATTGAAAAAGGTCATGAAATACTTCTATAATGATGTGACATAAGGAAAAGACAATTTCCATCGCACTTCACTGAAGTGGAACTGGGAAACTGAAACACTTGAGAAACAAGCGATATGAAAGGCATATAGCCATATCACTCACTGTGGTAATAAATCATGAAGAGCAGAAAATTTCAGTTACATGGGTTGGAAAAGAGAACCATTAGGACCATCGCTCACCACAGTAATGAACCTGATGACAAAAAAAACTTCAACGATGAGCAATCACTTAAGTAACCAAAATCTGCACATGCACTAAGTTATTTTAAAAGAGGGGATCTCCTAGGACAATGCACAATAAGGTCTTGAAAGACAACAACATTTTAAGAAAAATATGTAAAGGCCAAACAAGGCCAAATGATGAACCTTATTAAATGAAGTAATTTCAAGAACCTAGGCACATGAAAATATTTAATAGTGGGTATCAAGAGATCCTAACCACAAAGGGGTCAGTCATTCTACAGACCTCCAAGACTCAAGTGGTTTTTGACATGACCAAAAATGGGTGACAAAAGGTCAATAGATAAATAGACCAAAAGAAAAAGGGTTTAAGACAAAGGATAAAATCCTTCAATGTAAAACAACTCCTCATATAAAACCCTAAACCCTAGTCACAGCCGACCAAATAGACACCCAGGAAAATTCCTTCTTCAAACCACTAGAACATGAAATTTTTTTGAGGGTTCCACCATGTTGCAAATTGTCTGAATACTAAGTTGAATACTCAAAGCTTGAAGAGGAAATTGTCTCCTTGAGGAAAGAATTGGAAAAGGTAAATGATAAGATAGACAAAGGCCTAAAACTAAAGAGAAGCACCAACATCCTTGATGAGATAATCAATTTTCAAAGACCTATGAAAAATAAGGGTGGTCTTGGATTTGAAAAAGGTCAGAACTCAAAGATAGATATCCTTGAAAGTATGCTTGAAATGAAAAAGGAAAAGTCCTCTGATAAACACTCTAAGAAGACTAAAGAGGAGAAACAAGAATTGGATGACGAATTCATAAAGGTTAACAATCAGAAGAAGGGATTCAAGGGATCTCCTCTTAGACAAGCTACCACTCCCAAGTTCTCTATATCCTTTCATGGTTTTTGTTACTCTTGCAATAAGTTTGGTCATAAGGATATTGATTGTAGAACTAAGGAAGGAAGAAATGATTGCATGAGTAAGAAATCATTTGTGCCCCCAAGACATGATGCTATGATCTCTCATTATTTTATGGTTACTGCTATGTGTGCAATAAGGTTGGTCATAGGTCTATTGATTATATAACTAAAGTAAGGACAAATGATTCAACCCAAGAATATAATACTATTTACTACAATTACATTAAATTTGAGCATAAATAAAGATTCTAAAAGAGTGGATCTGTGAAACCACCTTTTCAACATAGCAAGATGGAGGATACCTTGAGCAAGTAGAAGGAAACTAAAAATTTTTGGAGAAAGAAACAAGAGAAATATAATGAGAAATATGACACTATATGTGTGCATTGTGCACAAGACCTTGTGATATATTGAGATAGAACATTGGCTCAGGGGGAGCTATCATTTGCAAAATATTTCAGCTCCCTGGAAAGGATAAAATGTTGAATATCATAGCATAAAAATTATTTTGTAAAAGTTTGTCAAAAGTATATGATTTTTGAGTAAGTTAGAATATATAGCTCAATTTTTTGGAGTAAAAACATGATGCATGCAAAGGATTACAAAATGAATATGGATCTCTATGAAGACACATAGCACTCTAGTAGCTAATCACCTAACAATGACAAGGTGCAATTATTGTGAAACGCTAGGGAAAATGCAAGTTACTTATGCTTCATTTGCATAATCTAAGCTCATTCCAAATCAAAGAAATTACATCTAGAGCTAAGAAGAGAAGAATTCCTTTTAAAATATCTTGTAAATTTGAGTAAAATCATGATAAAGGTGAAACCCTCACAATGAAACACAAATATATTCTTTAAATTTGCTCATAAAACCCTAGTTTTTGAGTTTAAAAATAATTATAATGGAAACTTCTCAATTGGTTGATGTTACTGAGAAACCAAGGCCGAAGGACAAGAAATATTTGTTCAAAGCAATGGAGACGGATGAGGATGGTTTCTTCTCCAAGGTACCTACAAATGTGGTTTACACAAAAAATGTGAGAATCTACATTCAAACCCACATTAATGAAATTGATCATATGAAGTTTGAATAATTGAGGCAAACCATGCTAGACAATATTGAATACAAACCAAAGTTTGCAAATATGGTGACAAAATGGTTAGCTATGTGGAAGGAATTTCTTGACTTCTACAACAATCATGAATGGATGAGAATTATCTTGAGTCAGATCCATGATGAATTCATTTACTTGGATAAACCCTATAGGATCACTAAGGAGGAAATTAGGGTTGTTACAGGTTTATACTCTACAAGACCAATTTTGGTGATGAAGGCCCTAAAAAATGAGAGGGTTACAAAATTTACTAGGGTAAAATTTTCCAAAAGGACCTTAAGTGTGAATGAAATAAATAATTTAGGGGTCTAGTATTCTTTTATGGCTATTTCTTATAAAGTATATTACACATATAGAGAGGGGTCTTCCACTAGTACCACAATTCACACTGCTTACAAAATGGTTAGAGGAAAATATTTTGATCTATGTGAGGTGATGAGATAACAATTACTTGACAATCTCAAGAGAACCAAGGAGACTAGATACAATTTCAAGTATGGATCCTTAATCATTTATCTATAATTCTATTTCTTGAATGAATTACTTGGGTTTAAAGGAAAGGTTTGGCAACAACACATTCTTATTGTCGTAGAAATTAGAAACCACATGAAAGGATTTGGAGATAAATAGAATTGAAACTCTACATATTGGGGATTCTTTAATAATTTTTAAGTAGAAATGCAAGATAGGGAGATAATTCCCTTTGACTTGATGAGAAGGTATAAGGATGAAATATCCTTTCTAGTTGATAAGGATTATTGCTATATAGAGGCTATGGAACCAAGAACTTCTTGGATTCCAAAGTTTCCATTGAGGTATCATCTACAAAAATTAAGGCTTATGTTGAAAACTTATTGAAGAAGCCTAAGGATCCATCAACAAAAATATTTGGCACATATAAAGAAATCATGGAAAAAATAATCCAAAAAAAGGTGGATGGCTCACATGAAAAGAGGACAATTTCTTTTTCAAAAATTGGGCATTCTATATAGCTAACTGAGGCACCTCAAACCTCTTCCAAGGCTTCAGAAGACATTCCCTTAGACCTTGAAGAAAATATCCTAGAGCAAATGTCAAGAAGGTCTGTTATGTTAGAGTCATAAGTTATCTCACTTAATTAATTTAATCATATCAGTTAATTAATTAAGTCACTTATCACTTTAGGTTTACTTAAGCTAAACTTAGGCACATTAATAATTAATTATTAAGTGTGCACACTAGGGTTTTCCTTTTAGGTTTACTTTAGGTTTTCTTGATCTCCTTCATAAGGATTGATCTCATTGTAAAGATAAGATTCTCTTAATGCATTTTTCAGCTTGAGGTTTATAGAACATCTTCTTTGGTTCTGAATATCTTTTGTATGTGATAGGTTACTACATGCAGGTGATTTTTGGGGTTTGTGAGGTTGGGTTTCTCAACTTCTTCATGGTATCAGAGCTCCAAACCTATGGTTGCCTATTTGTCTTTTGAAGATATTTCCTCACAACAATTTTTCTATGCAAGGGTTTCAAGCCACACTATTTTTTTGTGGATCTGGGGGTAGCCTATTTTTCTGGGCATTTTTGGACAAAACGGACCTCACCATTGAGTCCACAGTGCCCAAAAAACCCTATTTTCATATAAAGTTTGTCCATTTTGGACATAGTCCTCTAGAGAGGAAAAAAAATTTCCCCAAGGCCGTATGGCCCTAGGGCACACAGATCAAAGCAGAATTTTTTTGAAAAAATAAAATAAATAAATAAATAAAACTAGCAGAAAATTTTGCGGCCAGTGTAAAAGCCAACGCCACCAGGACACTGCTCAGCGGCCATTGGCTACCAACCCACCACCAACGGAATCCTCCAACCTACCTCCTATTGGACTCAGCCCCCATACGCCCTTTGACATTAGCTGGTGGTCCTTTGGAGGACCTGGTGCCAACACTCCAGCCCCCCGCCGGCCTAAAGCTCCTATTGTGGTCCTATTGTGGACCAAGGGCTCTGCCCCTACCCCAACCACCATTTTCTTTTCCTTTCTAGAACCTGTGGTCACATGGGTGACCTACTACTAGCCCTTGAGGGCTCAAGTATTGTGCCTAGTTAGTGATAAGTTTTGCACCTATTTAGTCTATCTGGTTCCTAAAATAGGCCTTTTTTTTCATTTTTTGCATAACCTTTGCAAACGGAGGCCTTTCTTCAAAAATGAGATATCATCAAAAAGATGGTTTGACGCTCTATCTAGTGATGTAGGTGTGATTTTTTGGTTTTTATTTTTTGATGCATTTTTTGCCTATCAAATTCCAAAGTTGTTATTTTCACTCTGGGAGGCATAAATTTTGCATCTAGACTCTATTTTGCAAAAACAAATAGGTGTCAAAAAGTTGGTTCAATGCTCTACATGGATCTCAAACCTAATTTTACACAATATTTAATAGGTATCCAATATTCTTATTTGATCTCATCTTTTACCTTTCTGAGTTATTTTCTTAGGAAACATACAAACAAGCTATTTTTTTGAGATCAAAGGGCATTGTTTTTTTTGCTTTGAGAGTATATATTGATTTTTTCTATCATGGATGCACATAATATTGTACCTCTTACTCCATTCAACTATTTTGGTTGGAAAAAACTAATGGAGATTCATTTGAAGCACAAAGGGTTGTACAGGGTAACCATGGGTACAAAAATTGAACCTACAGGTGCTACTGAAAATAGAAAATGGTTGAATAGGTGTGATGAAGCTTTTGGTACTTTATATTTGTCTCTTTCTTCTAATCTTCTTTTTCATATTGAGTCTTGCAGTACACCGAATGAGATATGGACTACTTTGGAGTCTTTGTTTGGGAAGCAGGATACTATGAGAGGGTTTCAGTTAGAGAATGACCTTATTGGCTTAAATGCTAGGGATTTTGATAGCATCCAACATTTTTTCACCAAACTCAAGTCTCTTAGATTATAGTTGTCATAGTGTGGTGTTCAAAAGGAAGACTCTCAGTTGATATTGTCCATTCTTTCTAAGCTTGGACCAGATTATTCTGTTTTTGTATCTACCTTTTATGCCACTAGGGATGTACTTGGTAGTAGATTTACTATGCTTTCTTTTGATGATTTTGCATCTTCTCTCACTTGAGAGCAGGCCAAGTTGGCTAGCATGGGCAAGCTAAAGCCCTCTTCATCACAAGAACTTATTGCATCATAGGAACCCAAAGATCAGAAGGCTTCTACAGGAAAAGGCAAGAAACAAAAACACAAGGATTCCAAATCTCATTAATCATATTGTTTAATTAATTAAGTCACTTATCACTTTAGGTTTTTTTAAGCTAAACTTAGGAACATTAAAAATTAATTAATTATTTATTAATTATTAAGTGTGCACACTAGGTTTTTCCTTTTAGGTTTACTTTAGGTTTTCTTGATCTCCTTCATAAGGATTGATCTCATTGTAAAGATAAGATTCTCTTAATGCATTTTTCAGCTTGAGGTTTATAGAGCATCTTCTTTGGTTTTGAATATCTTTTGTATGTGATAGGTTATTTCATGTAGGTGATTCTTGGGGTTTGTGAGGTTGAGTTTCTCAACTTCTTCATGTTAGATCAGCTTCTACAACTAGAATTGCTTTGTAGCCCACTAGAGTTACACAAAATGCATCCACTAGAAGAAGAGTTTCCACTAAAACCTTGGTGTAGATGAAAATTGTTGAGAAAAGGCATTGAAGGCCTAATTAGACTACCAAAAGGAAGAAGGCTTAGAAAAAATAAATTGAAGAGGAAGGAGAAGAAGGGGAGGAAGGTACCTCTAAGCTGAAGAGGAAAGAAAAGAAGACTAACAAAACTTCTCTATTGGCACCTCTACATGAACCTCTCTAATTAGAGGAAATATTCAATGGGATTGTGAGTTATGGCATGCTACAAGAATAAACATAACTTCATCCAGATGTACCTCCTATAGATTAGAAGACTATTGAGAATACAATAGTCATGTACATGATCAAATACAATGTAGCTCTTAGTGATATTATTGAGAAGGTTCTAGAGAGTCTTGCTTAGGCCTTGAGGTAGAAAATAGAAAGGGCCATAGAAATGGATGAAGAGCTAAGACATAAATCTCTTGACAAGGCTAGATCTTCTATTTCCAAAGAAGAAAATGATAAAATGTCTCAAAAAAAATCTCAAGAGTTAAGGAAAAAACATAGAGTGAATTCCTTTATAAGCATTGAGGAGGATAGAGATTAAGTATAGAAAGAGATAGAAGAGGTAAAAAATATAATTCTTCGGGAAGTAAAAGAAGTTGAGATTATTGAGCAACTACATGTGTCTCATCCCCACTCTACAATATCTCCTCCACATAATATTGAACAATAAAAATACTTAAGAGGAGCAAGAAAATAAAGTGACTTCATCTACTAATCATAATTTTGTACAAGATAATACCCCTTCAAAAAACATAGTGCAACAGATTAATCTTGATGATAAAGAGGAGTGGGTAAAGGTTGATACATGGGAAAGCATTGAGAAAGGATGGGAAACATCTTCCTTCTCCTCTTTTGTTGATTCAATCAAGGAGTTCCTAGTGCAACAAATATAAATCTAACCTATGGTTACTCTGAAATTATTGCAACTACCTATGCATGATCGACAAGTAAACTTGTCTAACATATCTCCTCTCCACAAGTTGGAATTGGGAGATATACTTCATTCCTCCACAAGATATTATTCAGCAACAAGTTAAGGGTGTTAAATTATTGGAGGAAACAATAAAAATGATTCAAGAGGAAGTGCCTAAGGAAAAAAGAGATTCATCTCTACCTCTCACACAACATATGAATATTATGTTGAATTCTTTCAAAGCACATTCATCTCATATAGAGAAGTAGGTGGAGAAGAAGGTAACTAAACAAATAAAAAGAAAAAGAATGATTGATGCCTCAAGTAAATGTGCTAAGGCACATAATAAGGTGCAATAAGATATGAAAAGAATTCAAAAATTCTTAGAGGATGACAGTTTGTATCAATTTTGCCTAAAATGGTTTGTCACTACAAAGAGCATAAAGGATCAAATTAATCCTATTAAATCACAAATAACTCAAATGGCCAATGTATACGATCTGGTGAAGGATAAGGATGGTGCTACAAGGGAAAAAATTGAAATTTTGTACTCCTAATTGAAGTAAGGGAAAAAATTGAAATTTTGTACTCCTAATTGAAGTATCTTATGGACCAAAGAGAGAAAATAAATAGGAGAAATTTGTCAATTAAAGGGAGTTGTAGGTCTAAAGTTAGCATCCTTGAGTGAAATTTTGACAGAATCAGAAAAAGTGGTTCAAAAATTAAAGGTTCCAGCCACTTTCAAAGAAGTAGAAGGATTACCAATTCAGCTTGAAATCCAAGTGCTCATTCTATATTCTATAAAGAAGAATTGGGACACAAATCTTACCCAATTAAAGGTAATTTATAAGAATGCTCTACCTTCTAAGAAAATTGAAGATTTGTTGAAGGTAAGACAAAATTTTGATGATGTTTAAATATGCAGAGTAAATAGTATTGATCAAAAAACTATATATATATATATATATATATCATCTATGTATATTTAAGAACAATTTTTGAAGTGATCAAGGCTACTTCTCAAGGATGGTGAACTATTAAACAATGAAAATTTTTGTAATGTTAGGGGGAGCCTATATATTTTTGTTGGAATAAAGGGAGACCACTAGCCCTTTGCCCTTGATGTCAAAGGGGAAGAAATTTTAGATCAGGTTGGTGTCACCATCAATGAAAAAGAGGGAGATTGTTGTATATGTTGTCATTGATGGCAACTATGTGATGATGACAAAGGAACAAATAGAGTAGTGATGGTAGAAAGAAAGTAGATAAGATAAGTATCATTGTACACAGTTATACCTTATCTTCTAATTTTTGTGTAGCCTATCTCTTGAATTTCATATATAAGTTAAGTACATGTCATCAGTATTATAAGTTGTGCTTATAATGAATAGAATAGAAGCTATAAAGTCATGTGTAGTACATGTTGCAAAATTTTTGAAGGAATTTGGCTAAGTATAGTTCCTGTTAGGAAGAGTGTCACAAGCTCAATAAATTATACCACATTCTATCGCATTCAAAGATATGTTCCTATGGATAGGAAAGATAGCTTGCATTTTATTTTAGGTATGTGTGATTCAAATTTGAGATCATGAAGCCTACCACAAAGTGATTTATAGCTAGTAGAATGAAAATTTTGTATAGTACGATTGTAGTTAGGATGAGTCAGATAAATGCTCTACATATCTCTACACTTGGTGATATAGTCCTGATTTGGAGGATTGGTAGATATAGGCAAGAAAAAAATATTTTTCAAGTCTCAAATGATAGTTTATACCACAATAGTTTATGAATTCATCTATGTGAAGACAAGTATTCTTACTAGCTAAGGAATGTTGAGTGAGATATTAGATGCCACCTCCTTTCAATGCATCTTGCCATTTGAATTTTTTGTTTGAAAGATAAGCTCATATAGTTTGTTGGTATGCCCAGTTCAAGTTTTATATGATCTTGTCTATTGCAAGCATGTTTTTCAATGTTCTACACCAAGTCTATACAACTTGAGTGTATTTGGGTTACTGACATTAGTTTTCAAATAGTTGCACCGGCATGAAATTGTCTAAATTGGTAAAAGAGGTATATAGGAGTGTTTTACAAGGTATACAGTGGTCATGACATGATCCACATGATGTTATTATTGTTTCTAAAATACCATTTTTGGTCTAGAGCTAATTTTAAGAAGGTTAAGTATTTGTTGAGTCGACTTAGCATGCTGAAATGATTGCACCATATGTTTGGAAGTGTGCACCAAATTTGAAGTTATATTCTATGGAAAAATAGGTCCTATCTATCTTTTGGTTTGAACCACATCTGATTCCTTCTTACTGTGGATGTTTCTGGAGCCAACTTACTATGGAAAATGCATGTCTCATGTTATTTATTTCATCTTGGCTAACAAGGAGAAATTTTTTGAATCTTGTGGAGGATATAAATAGAAGAGTAAAGCTATTGAAAAGAGGTATGTGTATGGAAAATGTTTGAAAAGATAATGTGTGAATAAGAAATATGTAGAAGTTGTTTCGATAATTAAATGTGGTAAAGATCAGTTCAGATAGCTCAATAGTGAGTGTATGTGAAAGTGTGAGTATATGTGTGAGAATGTGTCCTAAAGGAAATGAGACAAAGGAATCATAGGTTGATGAGCAAATATTTTGAGATTATGTGTTAGTTTGAAAAGTTGCAATGTGATAATTGTTCGACAATTCATATCAGATATTGTGTTTAGATGTTGTTTCTTCACTCTTGGTTCTAAATGTTGTAATACTTGAGGGAGTTGTAGCTTCCTTTGGGTTGTAGCCCATAAAACTTGTTGTCAATCCTATTTTCATTTCTGAGGCTATATTTGGATAGTAGATCCAAGAAACTTGCACATTGTGGCTTTTCCCTTGTTGGGGTTTCCTTGTAAATCTAGTGTTTTGGTTGTGTGATTATGTGTGCTACTTTTTATGAGTTTCATTTGATTTTTTTTTATGGATGTAAAGAGTTTGATTAAGTACTGGTTCACCCCCTCTTAGTACTTTTGTGTGTTCAACAATTTTAATATAAAAAAGGGAAAGAAAGGGCCCTCAAGAGACACACATAACAAATTATGTCTCAAGGGAAATAATATTTTTCCTCCAAAAATAATAAAAATAAAGATATGTCGCTTAAAATGGAATGAAATGGTACACCTAAAATCATGCCAAAAGAACATATGATATAAAAAAAAGTGAAACATTGTAACATGTAATATAATAACATAAAAAAATCATAACAAAGCACACAAAGGGATATTTATGCATAAGATTTAATATACATTTTGTGAAGAGATAATAAATGCATAAAGGAGTTTTTATCATCACTTGAGGATTATAGAACTACATGTACAGTGAAAGAAGATGCATTACAAAGAGAGATTAGAAATTTTAAAATATAATTGGTTGGGTCAACATGATTCTATATAATAAAAATAGAATCATGTACATCATCCCCAAGAAGACTACCAAAACTGAAAAGAGAAAAAGATATTAAATTATCCTAAAAATTCTAGGTCATCATGAAAGTGGTCCTAGTATCTCAATATTTTACATAATCATAAAAATATTCTAAAGAAAACATAACACACATTGTACAGAGGAATATCATGAGATTAAAACAAGAAGAATAGGAAAATATGTTGTTTCTCCTATATTTGTGTACTTAAAAAGAGTATCATTATTCCTCCATGGAGAAATAGCATACACAATGTTTACACACATAGAGGAATGCACACGTATTCACAAATATAGAAAAAGTATCCATAAATTTAATCTAATTATAAACATACATGCACATATACTTGTATATATAAAATGAAGCACAATAATCTACTCATCAAACTTCTCATCCAAAAAATCACAATTCTTGTCATGGTCAGCTAGTGACTTGAGATTGTTATAATATGAAGGAATTAATAAGGAAGACATAGTAGTAACAATAGAAGTGAAGTCTGAGAATTCTACATATGTGAAGGGATCAACATCATCCATATTACCTAAAGAAGGTGAAATAGATAGAAAATGAATAAATATTATTGATAGGACATGAAGATCTATAATTGACATAAAAGGGAATTCATCATTTGAATGAGATACTAGGTTAGGAAGGGAGGTTTTCACAAGCCTGAGATCCTAAAAAAATAGTGCTAATCATGGAAATTCCTAGATTGGAAGGCCATGGAACAAAATCCATGGCAATTTGAGAAAGAACATATAATAGGGATACAAGTGAATCAAAGTAAATCATAAGTTTAGGTCAGTGATAGTAGTGGGATGGTGTGGGTAGCACTTAAATTTCTTTTAGTGGCTAATAAAGGAGGTATTAAAACATCAAGGCTAGATAGCTTAAGGTCACTAGGAAAGGAAGAGTAGTGAGGATGAGTGAGTGGAATGGGGTTAAATTGATAGATCTAGAAAAAAAAATGTTTAGGGGTTATTTAGCTCTATAAAAATAGGGATGTCTAAAGTATGTGGAATAATAAGAGAAAGGAAATACCAAAAAAGAAAAATATTAATTATTTTTAAAATTTTACCTTTGTAATAATTGTCTATGGAGATAGCCACCCAAGATCTAGAGGCCAAATGAAAATCACAAAGAGAGAAGATCAATATGAAATGCTCAAAATTACATTGGAATTGAATATCATAGAATAATTTACAAATGAGAACCCCCTAGTTATATAGACAAGGTGAGACATATGATTAGACTCGATTATGACAAGTGTCTTAATCATATATCATGAGACAACTAACTCATCAAATATTAAATGACCTAGGAAATAAGAATTAAATGGAATGATAAGATCATATGACACCTAATACTTCTAGAAATATTCTTAGGACCTAAGTAAGGTTAACATGTAAATAGGACCCATAAGTGAACTAGATAAGTAAAACACCTATTTACACCAGCACCCCCCTTAAGTGCAACTTAAGGAGTATATTATTATGCAAATGATTCAAATATGATTCTTGTCTACTATGTCATGTTAGGTACCCATGTACAAATGCAATCTCTCACAAATGGAGAAAAGGAGAAAACCTAGTGGGACAAAAATCCTTCCCAAAAGAGATGAAAACAAAATTATCTCACTAAAGAATGAGATTGATGAAAACTCATATGAGGAAAAAGAACCCATCATAAGAGACAAGAAGAAGAGATACCATGAAACCCCCTTCAATTTTGATCTCCTAAAATGATGGTAGAAGCTCGACATTGAATGCTAAAGATGATCCAATCTCGTCAAACAAAATTTATCGCCTTAGGAAGAAACAAAACTAAGAATGTATATAGGATTTCTTCATATTCCTAAAAGGAAGATATGGGAGAAGTATAATGTGTGATGTATTTGAACTATGCTCAAGTGTCTCTATGTTTATGTTTAAATTTGACACACTCCAAACAAGCACTAGGCTACACATCAGAAGATGACAATCCAAAATCTCCTAGAAATGGATGTAGAACACAATCCAAAGATAAAGATATCTCCTTTGAATACAAAGAATCATCCTCCAAATGTTTTCCAAAAGTATCCACACTCATGTCAAACTATGAAGAATTATCATGTAGAGAATTAACAAGAAGGTTAGAGTGTTGCCTCATAACCATTGAAGAAGGATCGTCTTCATCAAAGAGAAGATGTATACAATCATAGTGTCTTCAAAACAATTTTAGTCAAGTACTCATCCCAAGTAGATGTTTTTAGAAGAATTTGTATATCCTACATCATTGAATCACAAGAGGTCAAAATTGTGACAACACATACATCATCAAACATAATAGAAAATGGAGGAGATAAAATGCAAGGCTCAAGAATAGGATCAGATGTGAGAGCACCCAATTTAAAGTAGCCACTCCTTAAAATCATGGTCTACACTAGAGGTGTGATCAACAAACAACAGAGCAAAGTCATCCTTAGAAGAAAAATATATAAAGGTGTACAATCGAGATGTATGGTCAACCATCCGAGTAGAAAAATCTCTCACTCTCCAAGTCTCTAATGATAACTAAATTAGGAATGAATTCCATAATCATCCCATCTCCACTATAGGCAATCTGATAGATGGAAAGAATATTGTTTGATAAATGAGGTACACACAAAACATCATTGAAAGTTCCCTCCCCAATATCAATAGATCCCTTCCTTATTACATTCATGCATGTATTGTTTCCCATGAAAATAGGTGGCATAGCACAAAGCTCAAAAGAAGAGAATATAAACTATGAAGATGTCATATGATGAGATTCTCTTGAGTCTAGAAGCTATCTCCCTAATCCAAGACATGTAGGAAGCACAAATATTTTCCTTTTCTACTTGATGTAGTAACTATATTGGACTGACCTTTGTCCTTATTAAATTGTTTTGAAGAAGAATAAGTTGACTTAGAAATTCTAAAAGATAGATCAATATTACTCTTTTTATGAAGATTTTTCAATTAATCAATATCCTTCTACAAGAATTTAGGTGAATTTATGAGACCCATAGAAAAATTATTTTGTTTCTCATGAATTAACATCTCAAAAAAGATACAAATGAAGGTCTAGTGTATGTAGTACCCATATTCAACCTATGAGTATGAAAGCTATAAATAAAATATACATAATCAAGACCAAGTTTTTCAATGCATTATAGACCAAATAAATGTCCTTATCAATTCCGCATCCTTTACATTACTCTCTTAGAACATTGACCTTACTGATGTAGTCTTGGATTTTGTCAAAGTTATTAGAATCAAGTCTCATCAATTCATCATCAATTTGATAGTATTTTACTTCATCTATAGTGCCATCTCATATTTTAAATTTTTTCCAAGGTCCACAAGAATCCTTACATGATTCAATTTGAAATAATAGATCTTGAGAAACTAAGCTACATAGGCATCCAAGAACTTTAGTATGTTAAATCATCCATTTTATTGCTTTCTCATCATATTCAAGTTTAGGTACCTTATTACCAACATATAGAGAGTGACTTTGAGTCATTTGAGCACTCCATGTATATTGATGCCAATTTTAATAGTTGTATGATGTTAGCAAAGGAACCTTAGAATTATCCATGAAGAATAAGAGCACTAGAAAATTGATCAAAAGAATGCACCAAGAGACCCCCCCACCAAATCAATCAATCAAGAATCCCCCCAACAATACTAGAATGAATGCAACACCAAGGGATAGGATCCATGGGGTGGGTGGGTAGATAGTCAAAGGGTCCCACCCACCCTATAATATTTGGAACCTTATACTTGTTAAGCAAGACAATTGAGAGGGGGGGTGAATCAGTTGTAACAATTTTTTCCTTTACAACAATCACTAGTGATTAATTCAATTAACATTCACAAAAAAATTATTCTGCTAATGTGATTAATCATTAAGTGCAAATGCAAAATCTGAAAGAATTAAAAACTATATGCACACAACAACACCAGATTTAAGTGGAAAACCCAATAAGGGAAAAGCCACAGTGAGGATTAGCTCACAATGTAGAGAATATCAAAACTGAATGCAAAGGATCATTGCCAGAGAAAGCTCACTACTAACATAGGACTCACTATCTAGATCAAGACTCACTTTCCAACAAGGGTTAACCACCCAAAGGGCTCACTGCCACATAGATACAAAGAATATAGAATAGATTTTTTTTTTTTGGTATCTCAATGGGTATCCCTACGACCTAACCTAGCGCCTGACCTATCCTTAACTTGGTCTTACAAGATTCCAATTTGGGATTAGGAAGGGGTGAGTGAGGTGAGAGTAATCCCACTGGGTCATTTAGTAACTAGCATGGGACCCACCATGTGCACAGAAAGGTTAACTGGATTGGGTAACAAATGAGGCTTGAACCTAGGTCGATTGGTTGGTCGTCCAACAACATAAAGAACTGATCTACACCCTAAGGTCCAATATAGAAGAGATATTTTACAGAGAGAAGACAATCTCAATGTAACAGGAATTTCCACCACAATTCACTCACACACTTGCAAACATGCTTGAATGATAGAATACACCTTCAACTCACTACTTCCATAAAACTCGCAATTAGACTTTACACTGATCTACACAACCACACACTCAACTTTGCATCTAACCTGCATCAATCTCACATCTATTCCTTTGCATGTGCATCTCTTTTCAACAATATCTCATCCTATATTTATACCATCTTCAACTTTGAAATATATCTAAAGTTGGCCACACACACACCAAAATTCAAATTCAAATTAGGTTGATGCCAAATTTTTTTAAGGTGGAATTAGAATGAGAGCGATCCAAACACACACTTTCTCAAACTTCAAAAGTAGTGTTAAACATAAGGTCATCCAAACCAGTGTAAAACACATAGAGAAATTAGGTACACACATCCTTAGCACAATCCAATCTTCTAGATGAAAATTTATTTGAAAACGAGTTCCACAAAATATTCTGAGAATTTAAAGTCATAAGACTAGAACAAGAAGAAATATGGAGCAACTACATTACTCTCGGACCTTAGCCAGAGACACAAAAGAATACATTTTAGAACTAGTGAACAAAACTCACACTGTATAATGATCCAGAAACCCAAAATCTAGATATAGAAACTTCCAATAACCATGAACAACATATCCAAACCATACCAACATAGGAGGAAAGCCCAGAGAAAACCCAGAGCAACCATTGAATACCTGCAACCTTTCTTCATTACAATTTTTTGAATATCTTCAACATATACAGCCAATAAATTGAATCGATGGCATTAATGACAACAATAACCAATTGATAACCAGTTGACATCAATGATAGCACTTTCATACAAGCAACAATCTCCCCCTTAGTCATTGATGACAACACATGATGTGAAAAACCATCAAAGATAACACAACTCTAAACACATTTCCTCATGATTTTTATTTCTCTCCCTCATATGATAATATTTTACACATGATGCTCATTCTCCCTTTTTCACATCTTTCTCTCCCTCTTTGACATCAATGGAAAAGGAAAAAGATGTTTTCACTGATTTCCTCTTTAATATTAAAACACTATTACCAGTATTGAATACTCCCCCTTAGGAGTACACCCAAAAAGAAATTCAATGACAACACCAAACATGACTTGCTCCCCCTAAGAGGTAGCCACCAAACATTAGTCCAAAAGAAAGATAGATCCATAGGCCCACCGGATTGATGCATCTCCATATGCATCTAGTTCAAAAAAGGAGGGGAAATAACCCCTAACTTCTCCTGAAGATACTCAAAAGTATCTTTTGGAAGAGCCTTTGTAAATATATCAACAACCTATTCCTTTGTTGGTACATACTCAAATTTTACTTATTCTCTACAACCTTCTCTCTCAAAAAGTGATACCTAATAGATATATGCTTTTTCCTTAAATGCATCACTAGATTCTTTGAAATGTTAATTGTGTTAGAGCCTTTTTTGGTTGTCTTTCAGGTTATGGTTGTGTGCCCTTGTTTTTCATGATATAACTTTAGCTCTGGGGTGTGTTTCATTTTGGCACGTGGGTTAAATGGGCTCCCACAAGGGTTGAGCCCAGCGTGCTAGTTTTCATCTCCCCGTTGGGGCGGCCTGTGTTAGGGCTTTTCCTGGTTTTTCTCTTCCCCATTTTTGGGCCTTTTTATTTGGTTCCCCTTTCTCTTTTGCTTGCCCTGGCTTCTCTTTTGTCTTTTCAGAGGTAGAATGGATGCTTGAACGGAACTAGAACTTTTCCAAATTCTGAAGTTCTAATTCCTGTTCACGCATCCGTCCCAGTTCTGATTCTGCGTGCTTGGAGTTTCTTTCCCTTTTTGCCCTGCATCGGTCTTTGGTCATTTTCCCGGCTCCGCTCGCTTTGTTTTCCTTTTGCTTTTGGCGGGGGTGGAACCGGGTCAGGGGTTTGTCTTGGAACTTTTTGTGAGGTTCCTGTTTTCCTTTTGTCTCTACCTCCGGGGATTTTTGGTCTTGTTTTGGTTCTGGCTCCGTATCCGCTAACTTTTGTGGAGGTGGGGGCATGATCGTTTTGGGTTCTTTTTCCTTTCTGGTTGCTTGTTCTTTTCCTTTGGTGACTGATCTGGCCGGTGCGTGTCTCACTTAAGTTCCTCCCTGAGCCTTGTCTCTCATTCGTCACCGGCCCATTGCTACCACTTTCACCATCCCCACGTTGCCTCTGGTGTGACTTTTTGCTCTCGGGGTAACCTCTTGGCGACCCCTGCTTGTCTCCCTGAGGCCTTATCTTCTCGGCCTGTGTTCACTGTGTCGGGGAGATGTCTCCCCGACCCCTTCGTGTCTCACCGACGGGCTTTCCTTTCGGTGTGATGGTTTCCGTTCGGGGTGAGGTCTTCCTGACTCCCCTTGGTTTCCCCGAAGTCCTTTTTACTGTCCCCCCTTTTTTACTCTTCGGTGTGACTTCCCTTTGGCATAGGTTTCCTATTGTTTCCCCGACCTGTTGTGCGTTCTTTGCTTGCATAAGTCTGAGTTGCCTATCGGCAAGAATTATCATATATCACAGTGACTGGAATTTATTTGCAGGTGGTTGTCGATGTGACCCTAGTTTTGTTTTGGCGATCAAGTGTGGGTTCTATCGGCAAAGGGCTTGAGGCATCGATGTATGTCATAGAAAATCTGTTGTGTCTTGCCAACGGTATTTTTTATTTTGCTTTTTGCGTGGGTTATACCTTTCGTTGAAAGGTCTTGGCGATGTCGGCTTGTTATGCCGACCAACATTTTAGGGTTCTTCGATATGGCTAATGTTGCTTCACTATAGTGTCTCAGCGAACTCAGTGTGTCTTGCCGACGGGGTTCAGTACGTGGCTTTCGGTGTAACCCAATAGAATCTCTATGATGTCTCCCCGATGGTCCGATCCTACGGTGACAGTGTCAAATAAAAAGTGCTTTTCGGTGAGAAAAACCTTAAGCTGCAGTGGCATGACAAACGCGAGGGGACTTTCAGGGAAAGGAAATGACATCTACAGGAGGTCTCCCCGAGAGCGATAAGCTATAGCGACTGTGAACAAAATGAAAGGATTGCTTCGGTGTGAGGTGTCCCCCTGTCTCAGCGAATGGAAAGCACATAAAGGAGATACATTTCGATGAAGCATTTTGAACCTATATGACATCACAATGACAACAGCTAATGGATATTTTAAAGGAGGCCGTCTAATCATGGATGATCAATGGTCGAGTTTCAAGCTAAGCCACGGTCAGGGTTTCTGCTATGTTCACACCAGAATCCTAGTGCATTCATGGCGATAGAGAGTTGGTCGCTGGCTCCACCGAACCAACATTCATGGCGACGTGACTCTGGTACAAGGACGGCATGGCTCGAGTATGGACACGCGGATTTGGCGGTGGATTTGACATCGATTGCCTGGCTTCTTTCGTGCGAGAGTGTCTTTCCTGCAGCAACCCGACCAATGACATTTATGAGGCCAGAGAAGTAGTTGAAAAACATGGCGATTAGGGTTTGACATGGCGCTGATGTGGCTCTGAGCTGGATGGCATTTCCGGAGCTGTTTAAAAGGAACTTCTGAATCATTTGTAGGGGTCTGGGGCCAAAAGTTAGAACAAAAATCTGAAGAGAAGAGCACTAAGTCACAAAGTCAGGTTTTTACCAGATTTTGAGGTTTAGGGTTACAGTCTATAAATTGTGAGGTCTTGGACACATGTATGAATTTGAATGTATAGATTGAGATCTTTAAGTCTCTCCTTTGTATTGTGCGTATGGATTGTTAATGAAAGTTGATCAAGGATCACTTATTTAATCATTTTAATGTAACGTTTTACTGTCTGTTCTGGTTGTTGCTCTTATTCAAGGAATAAGTTAAATGCTTTAATCATATCAGAGATTCATATGTATGATAGGAGGATTTGATAAGTAGTCTTATAGATCTGATCACTAGTTGTGAGACTAATAAGGTTAATCTTGCAAAGACTTTAATGTCCAGAGTAATGGTTCCTTCTATTTGCAGATTATTGTGACTCCTAGCCCAATGGATATGGCACTAATCTGATATATGCTATTTGTCTTTAGGGTTCTAGTCTTCTTGCTCAAGATCAATCATTTTATTTAATCAATCTTGTTTGATGTCTTGCCCTACCTCCTGGTTGCTGCAAGTATTGTGTTACTGGGAATCTAGCCATATTTGAGGTTCTCAATACTTGGCATCAGGAGTCATCTTCTATAAAAAGCAATGTCTAGTCTTATTTGAGGCATTGTGTGGGTATACCTGCCCTAGTTCTACAGAGCCTAAAGTGTAGAAGATCTCAGTCTTTGACTGAATCTTGTCAGTTGGTCCAGGTCCTTCAAGCTTCCCTTGACTGGAGATGGCTACTCCATAGGTAGAATAGGAGACCAACCTGGTTGCTCATTAAAAACAACCAACAAATTGCACTTATATTATCACATAAGATATATATCAGATCATCATACATTATTTTGATATCTTTCAATGTCTATTTCATCCATAAAAATTTTGTACAACAAGGCGTAGTAGTAATATACTCAGCTTCAATAGTGGATAATGAAACTAAATCTTGCTTTTTACTCAACCATGACACCAATTTGCAACCAAGAAAGAATGCACCACCACTTGTACTTTTTCTATCATTAACACAACCTACCCAATCTACATCTATATAAGCACTTAGAGTAAATTCAATATCCCTAGGATGCCACAATCCATAATCTAGAGTGCCATTCAAATATCTGAATATCCTTTTAACAACAACAACATGTGTTTCTCTAGGATCTTCTTGAAATCTAGCCACAAGACAAACTACATGCATGATATTTGGTTTAGTAGTAGTCAAATACAATAATCCTCCAATCATAGATTTGTACTTTCTCTAATCAACCTTAGGTGAGTCATCGTCCTTGCTTAATTTGCAACCAGTTACCATAAGAGTGCATACCGGTTTGGAGCCATCCATTTCAAACTTCTTCAACATATCTCTTACATATTTTGACTATGAAATAGAAATCCCTTTCTCTATTTGATTAATTTGCAGCCCAAGAAAGAAATTAATCTCACCAAATGTAGAAATCTCAAATTATTTTTGCATCTCTTCATCAAACATCTTTCACACTGTTTCATTTCCTCCAAAGATAATATCATCAACATATACAACTACTATCGAGATCTTGTCATTTTCAATTTTAAAATACATATTACTATCTGTCATACCTTTATTGAATCCTTGTTGAATCAAATGTCTATCCAACCTTCCATACCAATCTCTAGGAGCTTTCTTTAATCTATTGACCATGTCTAGTTGATTTGACAACTTAAATCCTTTCGTTTGTTCCATGTACACTTCTTCATCCAATTCACCATTCAAGAATGCATACTTAACATCCATCTAATAAACTTTGAAATATTTATGAGTAGAAAATGCTAAAAACATTCTAATAGCTTCCATCCTTGCCACCAAAGCAATTTTTTTTTGAAAATCTATACCTTCTACTTGTGAGTAACCCTTACACATAACCCTTGCCTTATTCCTAACTACTTCTCCATTTTCATTCAACTTGTTTCTAAACACCCATTTTGATCGAATTATATTTTTATTTGTCAGTCTAGGGACCAATTCTCAAGTTTATTCTTCTCAATCTTTATATGTTCTTCTTCCATAGCTTTCATCCAATTTTAATCATTACATGCTTCACTCACTATCTTCAGTTCCACTTCAAAAAGTAGAAACAGATTTATCTCATTAGTAGCAACAACTCTGCTTCTTGTCAAAACTCCTTTCCTCTTGTCTCCAATGATTTTATCTTCTGAATGATTTTTTTGCACATATTTAGGTGTCTTTGGGGACACCACTAAAGATTCCTCTTCTTCAACATTTTCTTCATTCTAATTTTCCTATTCTTCAATGAATTTTTCAATTTCTATGCAATCAAGTTCATCTGAAACATATCCATCAACCTCAATTGAATTCTTCAATGCTTCATCCACCTTGAAATTTGTGCTTTCTACAATATTTCTCAGCCTTTTATTGAAACATCTGTAAGCTTTGCTTCTAGTAGAGTATCTAAGGAAGATACCTTCATCACATCTAGCATCAAACTTTCCTAGATTTTCTTCATCCCTTCTGATATAACATTTGCTTCCAAATACCTTGAAATACTTGACCATAGGAATTCTTCCACACCATAGCTCATAGGGTGTCTTTGTACTTTTATCCTTTTCTTGAACTCAGTTGATCACATAAACAACAGTATGAATAAATTCTTTCCAATAAAATTCTGGTAGACCAGCCTCAATAATCATTGATCTACCAGCTTCCTAAACCGTTATGTTTTTTCTTTCAACAACTTTGTTCTTTTGAGGAGTTCTAGGAGTAGATAATTTCCCTATTATTCCATGAACTTCAAAAATCATATTAAACTCATGGGAGGTGAATTCACCACCTTTGTCAAACCTCAAGCATTTTATTCTCAAATTTTCTTTATTTTCAACCATAGCCTTAAATGCCTTGAATCTTTCCAATGCATCAGATTTCTCTCTAAGAAATGTAACCCATGTGTATCTAGAGTAATCATAAATAAAAATCATAAAATACCTTTCACCTTGTAGACTTCTCACTCTTGTACGACCATAGAGATTTGTGTGAATCAAATACAATAGTCCAGTAGTAGATTGTTCCTTTGATTTGAAGTTGTTTCCAGTTTGCTTTCCAAATTGATAGTTCTTGCAAATAGCATTTGCAAGATTTGTATTCCTTAGTAGATCTCTTACATCATGCACAACACTAATTCTTTCCAAGTTATCAAAATTCATATGACACATCCTTTGGTGCCACAACCAACTGTCATTAATCTAAGTCATAAAGCAATGTCCATCTACAACATTAAGTTGATAAATATTTCCTTCAAACTTCTTACCAACAACAATCACTATTTTGGATCCTTTCATGATTTCACATATTTTATCCTAAAAAACAAGATTATATCCTTTACTACACATATGTACAACACTTAAAAGATTATTACTTAAACCCTTAACATAGTAGACATCACCAGTATTATGCTTGCCATCAAAACTTACTAAACCTATTCCACAAATCTTAGCATCAATATCATCTCCAAATTTAACTAAGCCACCATTATAATTTTCAAGCTTAAAAAACTTACTCTTATAACCAATCATGTAATGTGAACAACCAATACCAACAACCCAATACTTCTTTTCATGTTTAGCATGAAGAGCATAAATCACCATACCTTCACTCTTTTTCAGGGCATTTTCTTTCACCTATATTTCAGTGTTAGTAGAAGTATATTCATCCTTTATAGCCAAGAACAAGCATTCATTGTTATCAAAAACTCCACAATCAAATTCTTCATTAGAAATACTAGCATTCTCATTCACATGGTATGCTCCATTGATCTTCTTTCCTTTTTTTTTCTTTGCTTAATCTATTATGTTTATTCCTCTTAGCTCTTTTTGGACATATTGAAGCATAATGACCAATTCTTCCAAAACTAAAGCATTTAAAAGGTAATTTACCTCCATACATAATAGAGCCCTTCCTCATCCTTCTCACAAAGTTAGCTTCTACTTCAATATTTTCTTCATCTGGATCTTCACTAGTTGTAGCCTTACAAGCAATTTTTGATTTGGATCGATTTCTCAAATTTGGTTTCCTCATTTCATATGATGTCAAAGTTCCCAACAACTGATCTTTAGTAAGTCTTGTAATCCACATATTCTTCAATAGTAGATACCTTTTCACAGTATGCATTGCGAAGAGTTATGAGAATCTTCTTCACTATTCTAGGTTCATCCATTATTGCACCAATTCCTCGCATTTCACCTACTAACTCATCCACTCTCTATACATAAGATTTAATGTTCTCATCTTTAGACATGTGTAGGATCTCAAATTGTGCTTCCAAGTTTTGTTAGTTTGCTTCTTGACCTTTTCATTCCCTGCACGAGTTTTTTCTAATGCATCCCAAACTTCTTTAGTAGTCTTTATATTTTAAACTTTAATCAATTTGGGCTATGAAAGATTATTCATCAGAATATACTCTTCCTTGTTCTTCACCTCATGTTCCTTGATTTTATCAATTGAACTTGGACCATTAATAGGAGCAATATATGTAGTCTTGTAAGCTTTCTCAACATCATATCCACAGTATTCCAGATATCCTTCCATCTTTATTCTCCAGATTCCATAATTAGTCCCATCAAACCCAGGACACTCAATAGTGATCTTGCTCACCATCCTAGACCTTCCTTAAGTGGTTAATCTCTTCTCCAAGGAACTTAGCTCTTATACCAATTATCGAGCAAGACAACTGAGAGGGGGTGAATCAATTGTAACATTTTTTTCCTTTACAACAATCACCAATGATTAATTCAATTACCATTCACAAAAAATTTATTCTACTAATGTGATTAATCATTAAGTGTAAATGTAGAAGCTAAAAGAAGTAAAAACCATATACACACAACAACACCATATTTATGTGGAAAACCTAATAAGGTAAAAATCACGGTGAGGATTAGCTAATAATATAGAGAATATCAAAAGCGAATGAAAAGGCTCACTACTAAGGAAGGCTCACTGCCGAAATACGACTCACTATCTGAATTAGGACTCATTTTCCAACAAGGGTTAACCACCCAGAGGGATCACTGCCACATAGATACAAATAAAATAGAAGATATTTGTTACAAAGAGAAGATGATCTAAATGTAAAAGGGATTTCCACCACAATTCACTCACACACTTACAGACATGCTTGAATGATAGAGTACATCTTCATCTCACTGCTTCTGGAAAACTCACAATTAGACTTCACACTAATCTACACAACCACACACTCAAATTCACATCTAACTCACATAAATCTTGCATCTATTCCTTTGCATGTGCATCCCTTTTCAATAATATCTCATCATGTATTTATACCATCTTCAAATTTGAAATATATCCAAAGTCAGCCATACAACAACCAAAGTTCAAATTCAAATTAGGTCAATTCCAAAACTTTCTAAGGTTGAATTAGAATGAGAGTGACCCAAACACACACTTCCTCAAACTTTGAAAGTAGTGTTAAACACAAGGTCAACCAAACCAATGTAAAACACATAGAAAAATTAGGTACATGCATCCTTAGCACGATCCAATCTTCCATATAATAAAATTAACTTGAACATGAATTCCACAACATATCCTAAGAATCATAAGTCATAAGAATTGAAAAAGAAGAAATCCAAAGCAACTACATTTCTCCCAAACCTCAACCAGAGACACAAGAAAACATAGTTCACAACTAGTGAACAGAACTCACACTATACAATGATCTAGAAACCCAAAATCTGGACATAGAAACTTCCAACAACCATGGACAACATATATGAACCATACCAACATAGGAGCAAAACTCGAAGCAACCATTGAATACCTACAACCTTTCTTCATTACAATTTTCTCAATATCCTTGACATATATAGCCAATAACCTGCATCCATGACATTAATGACAATAGCAACTAGTTGATAACCATTTAACTAGTTCACATCAATGAAAACACTTTCATATTTGCAACAATACTTAGTGCAATTATAGATGCCACTTGCCAAAAATAATGAACTGTACTTGATCTTGGTACATGCAAATGTCAAAATTTTCCACAAAATTAAAGTATTTTTTTTTGGAAAAATGAAATCAATTTGATCACACCACTAAAAATTAAACAAAGAATTATGCACCTTCTAAGAAAAACTACACACAAAAATGATACCATAGGATTAGGAATGGAGCCCTAAAAGTTCCCAAAATGAGATCGACTCAACAACACCTATGAGAATTTGTAATTTTTAGAAAATATAGACACCCAAGTAAAATATCCTCTACACCAATACTAAGAGCACATAATTCTACCCCAAATAAAAAAAAATGCTCACAAAAAGGAGGTCCTAAGCTCGAGTTACGAGCATTTGAAAATCTCCCTTCAAAATTCAAATTCAAATGGAGAGGGGAGGCTAAATTATAAAGGAATTGCTAACATCATTTTGATGTTAGAAAGTGATATCCACTAAATATTCTAAAAAAATTGGCTTAAAATTTATGTCTTGTTGGCCATCACACATCTAACTTGGCCATCAAAATATTCTTTTAAAAGCTGGTATATTCTTCTTATATTCACTCAACCAAGGGAAGTGGGGATCATGGCTCGTGGTAGTTCCCCGTGGCACTCGTTGGGCACTGTAGTACCCTCTACAATACACAACATACCCTTCATTCTTGTAGGTTACTATGATAATTTTTTAAATTTTTAAATGTTTTTTTTTTAAATAATACCAACTGTATATTATTTTTAATTTTTTTAAAATTTAAACAAAATAAAATATTTTTTGACTATATGAACTTACAAATTGAAGGTGACCATATGGTTGTACGAATGATTGAATTGGGGAGAAAATTTATATAATGGTCCTAGGAAAATTTGCCTAATTTTGAAAAATTGATAGTTGATCTTAGGGATTTTGGGCCTTTTGGATGTGATGGTAGGGTTAGATTTGACCCAAAATGACATGATAATATCACATGAAACCTAATACTTCTAGAAATATTCCAAGGACCTAAGTAAAATTAACATGTAAATAAAACCTATAAGTGAACTAGATAGGTAAAACACCTATTTACACCAACAACCTTTTGTTTGTTCATGAAATATTTTTCTAGGGAGTAGGTTGTGATGTATATTAAGAAGCGGGTTGGCTACAATGGGGAGGATGTCAAAGGAAAAGGTATTTATTAGGATTTTTGGGGGTTAGATATGGATAGGTCCTAAAATTTGATGGGCTAGATGAAATAAACATAGGTGGAGATGGTGGGATAGTAAAAGGAGGATGTGACAAAAAATGGGTATTTATCTTAGTATTAAAAATGATGAGGATAAAATAAAGTGTTATTAAAAGGTCTAAGTATATCAAATAGGGTTAGTCATAAGTGAGGTACATATTTTATAAAGTAGATATTGATTAATAATGGCTATGAGAAACTATGATAATAATTCTATAATGGAATATTTAAAATAATATTGAATTATAGTAGAGATGGATTACAACACATCAATCCAAGGATGACTTAAGAGAATGTGATATTATCAAACATACGAATAATTTGACATAAATTATTTGTGTATTTATATCCCACATGAATGGGAAGAATAATCAAACCAAGAATAGTAATGGATATCCCATTCTATGTGTGCAAGTAAAAATCAAGCATAGGGTATTAATATCATTAAATACAAGTGTATATAAGTTTTCTTTTATGAAAACATTGAAAATGCTTATGGGATCCACCATGGTTCCTATGGTAAAATTTATATTCATGAGCCCCTCAATTTATAGAGGACCATGATAATCATCACCAAGCACATCATTAAGAGAAAGTGTGATGAAAATTGTGGGAGTATAATCATGAATGAAATGGTAAGGAAAAACCTCTTTAGAACCTATAATATTATAAAATAAAATGGTACTATAAGGTATCCTCAAAATGTATGATGGAATCATGGGTAGCATCAATAGATGGAGATAAATGCATCATTCCCATGGGATATGTATAAATTGTTATAAAATGTTAGGGGAATATATTTATGATGAATGATATGCCTTACAACTTACAAGAAATATAAACCCTTATAATTTTTAATAAGAATGATTTTATTTGTTTCAATGATGGGATTATCCATAGTAAAATCATATTTTTTAGTAGTAATATGGCTCTATAAGAATGCTATATTTTTATGTATATGATAAATATTTCATGAGAAAAATCATCTTCTCCAATGGGAGATAATAATAAGTGCAAAAAATGTAGGGTTAGCATGACAATTTTATGATGATCTAGTAGTCTAGTTCATGACCCATAAGGCATGAATTACATATCCTCTCAAAATTTTACATACTAATTAAATTTACATAATCCATCTTATTATCCCCTTATCCATCTCATTAAACCTCTAACCTAGTTTACAAGTACTTGCACAGCATCAAAAAATATTTTTGAAACTTCATATAAATGGTAGCTTGAGATGTTATAAGTCTTCTTACATGATCTTTCTTAGGTTGGAGGATAACCTGGTTGATATTTCCTAGAATAAGGGATGAACCTATAATTTTTGTAAGACACATAATTAATTCAATCTCAACCATTTCTCCACCATTTTTTTCTCACAGTTAAGAGTTTTTATAGTCTTGATTGAGCCTTCATTTCCTCTAATCATTTCTCCTCTCCCGTTGAATCCTAAAAAATTCTCCCATATTCTTTCAATCACATCCACATTATTGAGAATACTCTAGCCTATAAATACTTCTATAAATATAAAATGCAAGAATACAAAAACAAGATAAACTAACTTAATCTATCCTACTCATAATATATGTTGAACTTTGATTAAGTATAAGGGCTAGAAAAATATTAATGAAAACATATAAATATCCAACCAATAGCAACTATTATTACACCAAGACACTATGTTTGTGCTTCAAGATGATATATGAGTACCCCTTTAAGATTAGTATAAAATTGCATGAGTGTATATTAAATATGGTTAACATAAGCCATAATCCAGAGTGCTCTTCAAGTATCTGAAGATTCTCTTGACTACCTTCAGATGATTTTCTTTAGGATTAGGTTAAAATCTTGTAACCAGACATACCACATGCATAATATCAGGTCTTGAAGTAGTTAAGTACAGTAAACTTCCAATCATAGATTTGTATAGAGTCTAATCAGCCAGGGGAGACTCATCATCTTTTCTTAAATGACAACCTACTAACTAGTTTATAATCTTTCATTCCAAACTTATTCAACATCTCCTTTACATACTTTTCTTGAGAAATAAACATACCATCATCTAGTTGATCAATTTAAAAACCAATAAAGAAGGAAAAATCACCTATCGTAGATATTTCAAACTCCATTTACATTTATTCATTAAAATTCTTATGTATCTCATCATTTCCACCAAATATTATATCATCAACATATACAACAATTATAAAAAAAAAAAAAACCTCAATCTTGAAGTAAAGATTACTATCTATGGTACCTTTCTTGAAACCTTGTTGAAGCAAGTACTTGTACAACCTTGCATACCAAGACCTAGGTTCTTGTTTGAGACCATATAATGCCTATTTGAGTCTATACACAATATTTGGTTCTTTTGATAACCATAATCCATCAAGTTTATCTATGTAGACTTCTTCCAAATCTCCATTTAGGGAGGTTGTATTGGCATCCATCTGATATACCTTGAAGTCCTTATGGGAAAAAAAGAAGAAGAAAATTTATAATTATTTCCATTCTTTTTATCAGAATAAAAGTCTCCTCAAAATCAGTTCCTTCTACTTATGAATAGCCTTTACATACTAGTATTGCTTTGTTTCTAACAATTTATCCTTCTTCATTCAACTTATTCCTAAAAACCTACTTTCTTCCTATCACATTTTTTTCCACAAGCCTTGGAAATAGTTCCCAAGCCTGATTCTTCTCAATCTAATTCAATTCTTCTTCCATTTCTTGTATCTAACCTTCATCTTTTCTAACATAAAAAAAAATTGGTTCTACCTATTATAGCAAACAAAAGTTTATTTGTTCATTTTCCTTTGTAAGCCTTCTTTTGGTCATCACTCCTTTATGCTTATCTCCAACCTATGAAGTTAGTTTGAGGACAAGCCATCACATGTGCAATGGAAGAGGTAGAACTAGAGATCACGGTTCAATAGTACCACTTAGAAGACATTTCCCCTAATGAATGGTATGATGATATTGTATACTACCTGCTAAACAACAAGTGCTCATCGCATTTACAAGGAGTCCAGAAATGAGCCCTAAGATTGAAAAGTAATAGTTATATGTTAAAAGGAGACACTTTATTTAAGAAAAATCATGAAGTGATTTATCTTAGGTGCCTGGGGAAAATTGAAGTAGTTGAAGTATTGAGGTATTTTTCATGACAAGTTCAGAACAAGACATGGATCTCGCCCTTCAACAACCCATCAAATCCTATAGGTTGGATATTACTGGTTGACCTTGTTCAAAGATTCTCACAACCACATCAGATCTTGTCATGTCTACCAGACCGCTGCAACTAGGGAGAGGTATGCTATTGTTCAACTCTAGCCTATTGCTGAGGTAAGTCCCTTTTCCTAGTGGGGGCTCAAATTCATTGGTTCGATAAACCCACCATCCTCTACAAGCCATAGGTACATTCTAACTGCTAATGATTACTGTACTAGATGGATAGAAGCAATTGCTTGTAGATAATGCACAACTGAGGTAGTAACTAATTTAATTGAAATTTTTATTATCAATCATTTTGGTTGTCCATTTTCCTTAGTCTGTGATAATGGTCCAGCATTTTCCTCCCTTAAGTTTGCAAGTTGGAAATTTGACTATGGGGTTGTACTCAAATTTTCATTGAACTACTATCCCCAAGGGAATGGATTAGCTAAATCCACAAATAGGAACTTGTTGACCATCATACACAAACTGTTAGACAAGAACCTAAAGGACTGGCACACCCAGTTGCATTTATTTCTATGGGTAGATTGCACCCGGAATAAAGATTCCCCGGGAACTTCCCCATTTTACCTTGTTTATGGTCTGAAACCTTTTTTCCCAATCCACCTCAAGATTCCTATGTTGTAATTTATCAACATCTATTATGAGGATGGGGAATGCATTAAATCCCAACTAGTTGATCTCCTCCACTTGGAAGAAGTGTGTAATGAAGCAATTGAAATTTTTTCCAAACATCAAAGCATAGTAAAAAGATGGTTTGATAAAAAATCCAAGGTCAAAGCCTTTAGGATTACTGACCTAGTTCTATGTTGGGAAAAATCCCATGAGAAGAAAGGGGGACATGAAAAATTTCACAAGCTCTAGCTTGGACCCTTCAAATTTCTAAGATCTTAGGATATAATGCCTTTCACCTAAAAATGCTTACTTGAGAGGATGTCCCGTTGCCAATCAATGGGAAATACCTCAAGCATTATTTCCTTTCTTGAGCTATTTAAGCTCACCCTTGTATATGGTTAGAGTGGGCCTTTTTCTTTCTGTTCTACTTTTTCTTTGCTTTCACTTGTTTTCCCAACCCCTATTTTGCTAAGGGTATTGTCTAATCTTCAAGCAGTGGATATGCTTGGCCTTTTTAAAGGGACCACTTTTCTACACACTCTATTTTGTTCCATAGATAAGTCTTCATGAGTTATCAAGGGTTTATGTTCACCTCTGAGAATCGGGTCTCTTCATCTGAACTCTGGCTTGACCTAAAATAGAACCCTTATTTGAATCCTCTCACACTTATCTTGAGAGTCATGTAATACAAAATTTAAATACTCTTGATGACCTATATGATGGTTATCATGAAGCCTTGGCAAGTGAAAAATCTTAAATCTGCTCCAGTGACCACTACAGTCTCCAAACACACTATAAGCTTCATTGCTTATACAATTGAGCAAAAGAGTTTCAAAATGAAAAGAAAGAAAAGGGAAAGAAAATATTGAAAACTAGGAAACTATGTGGGTGTGTGAGAAACTCTATCAGGACTACAGAAACCTGACTGATAATAGAGCAACGTTCGTTGGGATTGCAGTGACAACTCCGTCAGGGCTATGGATGCCTGACTAGCAGTGGAGCAATGTCCAGGTTAATTTTGGGGTTAGATTACATATGTAGCTTGCTACAAGCTGATTGGACACTATCCCTATAGTTTCTAAGGGAGTAGATTGCACACCCAGTTGCATTTATTTCTATGGGTAGATTGCACCTGACATAAGGATTCCCTAGGAACTTCCCCATTCCACCTTGTCTATGGTCTGGAACCTTTTTTTCCCAATCCACCTCAAGATTCCTATGTTGTAATTCATCAACACCTATTATGAGGATGGGGAATGCATTGAAGCCCACCTAGTTGATCTCCTCCACTTGGAAGAAGTGTTCAATGAAGCAATTGAATTTTTTTCCAAACATCAAGGCATAGTAAAAAGATGGTTTGATAAAAAATACAAGGTAAAATCCTTTAGGATTACTGACCTAGTCCTATGTTGGGAAAAAGCCCATGAGAAGAAAGGGAGACATAAAAAATTTCACAAGCTCTAGCTTGGACCATTTCAAATTTCTAAGATCTTAGGAGATAATGCCTTTCACCTAAAAACTCTTACTCAAGAGGATGTCCCATTGCCAGTCAATGGGAAATACCTCAAGCATTATTTCCTTTCCTGAGCTATTTAAGCTCACCCTTGTATATGGTTATAGTGGGAATTTTTCTTTATGTTCTGCTTTTGCTTTTCTTTTGCTTGTTTTTCCAGCCCCTATTTTATTAAGGGTGTTGTCTAATCTTGATGCAGTGGATATGCTTGGCCTTTTTAAAGGGACCATTTTGCTACACACTTTGTTTTGTTCCATAGATAAGTCTACATGAGTTATCAAGGGTTTTTGTTCGCCTATGAGAATCAGGTATCTTCATTTGAACTCTGGCTTGACCTAGAATATAACCCTTATTTGAATCCTCTGACACTTATCTTCAGACTCATGTAATACACAATTTAAATAATCTTGATGAGGTATGTGATGGTTATCATGAAGCCTTGGCAAGTTAAAAATCTTAAATCTACTCTAGTGACCACTACAGTCTCCAAACCCACTATAAGCTTCATTGTTTATACAATTGAGCAAAAGAGTTTCAAAAAGAAAAGAAATAAAAGGGAAAGAAAATATTGAAAACTAGGAAAATATGTGGGTGTGTGAGCAGCTCTATTAGGATTACAGAAACCTGACTGATAATAGAGCAATGTTCATGGGGATTGCAGTGACAACTTTTTCAAGGCTATGGATGCCTAACTAGTAGTGGAGCAATGTCCAAGTTAATTTTGGGGTTAGATTACTTATGTAGCTTGCTACAAGCTGATTGGACACTATCCCTATAGTTTCTAAGGGAGTAAAATGAATTCATTATGCACAAACACTTATGAGATATATTTGTGACCTGATTTAACTAAGGATTCTATTTCCCTTCAAGTCTCTAGTTCATTTGAGGATACTTGTTTCTAGTTTGCAAAACCAAATATTTTGGGTTTCGAATGAATCCTTATTCTTGGAATGCTCAAGACCATTTCCTTAGTAGATTCACCATTCGTTGTGCCTATAGCAGACACACCCTATTCAGACTAGGGATCCCCTCTTTTCTTTTCGCCCCTATTGGGTCATTTTTGTTTCCTCATTTTATGTGCCCCTTTTTATAAGCTTAAAATGGTCATATGCCTTAAAGCTTAATCAAACATCTTGACCAAAATCACCTACCTAAGTTTCACTAAGTTCCTGGCCTTTACAGAAAAGGACCTATGGGTTGCCACCTTGTGGTGATTTCCCTGTCCTTTGCCTCCTGCGGTTCTGCTACTACAGGTCTCCCAAGGCAGGTCATCATATTAGGCTTGTTGTTGTCTACAATCTTCACATCACATCCACCCACATGGTAGGTTTCACGATCATTTTTTCTGCCGAGTTCATCGTCACATGTCCTTTCCAACATGGGTTTATGTAGTTTCACCAACTTCACCTAGTCGTACCTATGAATTAAGGTGACCATTAATGATGGCTCGCCTATATATATGTCACCTCCCAACTATCATTTTCATTTGAAAATTTCAAATTTGAGAGACTCGAGTAGGCATTTGGACATATGATAAGTTTGAAGGATTCAACTGCAACCATAATCGTCAGTCGTGAAGGTAAGCCTCACTTGTCGCTAAAACTATTGATTTACAATAATTAGATTAGGGTTTTAGAATAAACAACTATTAAATGCCAGCTCATTACAAAATCAAACCCTAGTTTTCTTGAGCGATGCTAACACCATGAGTTTTGAACTGGGGTTTACGCCTAGAAGTGCCAATGGTGGCTTTTACAACCTCTAATTCCATACTCAAACATTGCCAAAATGAAGAAACCCTTAGAATAGGTTAAAATGATCTTGTGGCCCTTTGTACGGAGATCTTCCCTACTGTTGCCATGACCAACTACAAAGCTCACAAGGACTCCCACTGTTCCAACCCCGCATTCACATTAAACTCAAAATTTGGATTACATATGGGAAATTGTTAACCCCTCATGGCCTTGTAGTTTCCCTCACGCGAGAATCTATGATGGAAACTCCACTATACGTATTTTAGTCCTAATGGCTAATTCCATGAAGCAAACCACTTTTTGGACTATGCACCTATCATCACCCTAATATTTCTTAACCAAGTAGTGGCCAAAATTAATCAGGTTGTTGTGTCAACGCGGGCCTATACCTACAAGTCCTTGTAGGTGGGTGGCTTTGTGTAGAAGGCTATCTCCTCAATGTTTTTCTCAATGGAAAATTCAATGTGTCTTCTTGTAGTTATTTCCCTACATTTGTAGATCCCAACATTGAAGACGAAGTGGTAAATTTTTTGAGTCAAAGTGATTATGTGTGTTCGCCCTTATAGTCGTCTGCCTTTGGAAGATCGTTTCCACAATGTTGTTGTTAATAGAAAAGCCCTTGTGTCACCCTACCCTATGAGTTCTGAATTTTTTATCTCCTCAAAACAAAGTTCGAAGTTCACCAACAAAATTTTGTGTCAAACAATCTCTGCGGGTCCGCTCATGTGGACCACCGTCCGCTGGAAGTCGTTACTCCATAGTCATTCCTTAGTGTCAAAACCTCTTTACTTCCTCGCATGGTGGACCCTAAGCTTACCAATGTCACCGGTATATGAATGTACAAATGACAAAAAATGCAAGTCATAGTTTCTCTATGGGTCCCATCACGTGGGCTACCATCTATAGAATGACACCCATCAAAATTTGTTGTCTAATGGTAGGATCGTGATGGTTCCCTACTACATGACTTCCACACACCCAATCCCTACACCTCATGAAATGATTGAACCTTTGAGCCAAATCAACCAATTACAATTTCATGCACATGTCAAAGGAATTCACATAAAAATTGGCTAAGTCAGTATGTTTTGCGAACTCTATGCAAGGTGAAACTATGTATGCGGGAAGGCACCTACCCTTGGCCACTATCTAATAGCGAAAACTTAACGACAACCTAATCTTATGCTTTCACCTCCTTCACACCCACATGAGCTTTATAATATTGATATAATGAAAGAAAACAACTTCAAGTGCCCCCATCACTAACTTTTGCATGCACTTAATGACTTTGCCCTAAATTTACCCAACAACCATGCCATGCAGAAATTTATTTTTGGGTTGTTGTCTATAGGGTTCCCTCTTTCCTGCGTTGTTCCCTACAGTGTTCACTATGGCGGCTTTCATAGCGCACAAACCCGCACTCCAAAAAACTACCCAAAAAAACCTCAAATGATAAAATATGGTGAATGTGATGATCTTTTAAGTATGTGTGGATGCAATTACTAATAAATTTGCATGATTTCACTAGCATTTTCCCCCTTGATACATCAATGCACTTACTGCACCTTTTGTGTGTAGGATTTATGGAACCTGCTGAGGGACCATTGGAGAAGCTAGTTGAGAAAGTTGCTAAGGGAAAGAAACTAGCTAGGACCCCCAGAGGAAATGAGGAAAAAGAGAAAATGAAGTTTCAATTCCACGAGGCCAGTTGCACTTCCAAAATCATGTCCAACTAGGAAAAGGTCTTCAACACAGACCTCAAACATGTCAATATCGATGAATTCAAATAGAGGGTGATGATCAAACCCACAACAGATAGGTCCTTGAGGGTCAAGGAAAATTTCCTTACAAAGGCAGATGGCTTTCCTCCCACTCTAGTAGCTCCAAAATTTTCCTTTGCTTGTTGGGAGTGCTATCACTCTCAGAACAAAAGGATAGTTTCCAAGGATGGGAGAGTACTGGCAGACTTGTCTGCCCAGTCTATTGGGAAGACATTTGGCATCCCAACCTTCAAACCAATGGAGGAGGTATTGAAATAATTTTCCTTGAATGTCTAGAAAGAGGACCCCATTAGCTGTAAAAGGACAATAAACCTGGAAGCTTGGCTAAAGGATAAGAGGGGCAACACTAACAAGGTACCTTAGAGATTGTATAGGAGTGATTTTGTAGAAAAATCCAATGATTTGGTCACACTCATGAGTAGATTAATGGGACTTACCACTACCACATTCTTTGAGGAGTGGATGCTTACTTTGTAGAAGAAATCCTTTGGGGCACTACTAAATTCCACTGGGAAAAGATGATCAATGAGAGCCTACACTGTCAATTTATGGCAGTCAAGAAGACCTCACAATTCTATATGACCTCTTATCTAGTTTATCTCCTAGCCGTAAAGTTCCCATATAAGGGATTGGATTGTGCTAGAGTATTTGGAACTAAGAATAGATAGCTTAAGGCATATGACTACTACCCTTAGCTGCATTATAGGAACTTCAAGAAGTACTATAGGAGAGTCAATGGTTCCTTCATCGGGAATATCATCTAGACCCTTGGGGAGATTACAATAGAAGAGTGTTGCACAGTACCAGAGGAGTTATAAATGGGTTCAGATATTTGTTCATTCAATTCCCCAAATTTACATACATTAAAGAAGAGGGATTCCTAGGAAGACCCTACCAGCTACCTCGATACCCAAATGAAAAAATAGTATTGTTGGATCTTACTCAGCATATGCAGACTACCCACACTCTATTGAGCAACAAGCACCATCCTGGGGTCCCATATCTCCTCACCTTTAGATAGGGAATGTACTCCTTCCCTACAGCCCCATGCACCGAGTACTTTGAGAAGGAGCTGGCAGAGTATAACTTTGAATTACACATAGATAGAGGATGATTGGATCCCCTTGGAAAATTGAAGAAAAAGGTTGGGCAACAATATGCCCACCAACCTCACATTGAATATTTTTTGAAAAATTGTGATGATGATAGAGAAGTCTGGAGGTAGCATTATATGCAAATGACTGCCATATTTGTAAAATCTATTGATTTATTCCCTGTACCGGATCAAATTATTGAAGATGACAAAATTCTGGATGAAAAGTACAATGCTTTGGCTAATGTGTCATTGACAATTATTGATTGGGAAGAGGTCACTAACCTAGATACTATCACCCATCCTATTGAACAAAGAACTAAGGAATGGATAGATGAGAAAATAGCCCAATTACACGAGCAAGGCATTGAGTTAACATATGGAGAGCTTGAGGATGAGCTTGAGAGTGAAACAAACAACAGTGCCACTATCGGCTCATTGGATGAGGCTCTCAAATCCCCACTAGTCACAAGATCCAAGAAGAGAAAGGATACAGCTTAGCGAAATCCCAAAAAGAAGGTGTACACAAGGAAATCAACAAAGGGGAAGCCATCGAAGAAGGAAAAAAGAACGGGAACTTTTTTTCTCGGAATTCCAAGCATCCAGGAGGGAGAACCTTTGCACGAAGAGGAAGAAGAAGATGAGAAACCTCGCTCACCACCACCTACCACCTATGCACTCCCATCAATCATTATCATCGCTTCCACCACACCATCATCTTCCACTCCTAAACCATTACCCATCTCATCTCCACCTGCCATGGACAATTCTGTCCACCTCATCTCTACTTCCCCAACCACTCCCATGGTGGTGTTGGATTCTTCTTCCTCCACTACTTCCCCACTTTCTTCTTCCTTGCTCCCACATCCACTGCCTACCCTTTCCTCTCTACCACCTTCTTTTCCAACAACCTCAAGGACACCTATCACCCTACCACATGCCTTTTCCCCCTATATGAAAAATGTGACAATCAAGTTCTTTGGGTTAATCCTCAACCCCCAAGTCCAAGCATTAATGGCCCAACTCACTATCACTTTTCCTCTTCCTCCACCTCCCACCAAGCCACCAAAAATGGATGCTACCATAAAAATCTCAAAATAAATGGAGAAGCTTAGCGGGGAGTGGCCCAAGGAGGCAACCTTAGATATCACCGAGGAGCCAAAATACTTTGATTGAGATGACTACTTGGAGCATCCCGAGGGTAGGCTAAGGGTAAATGTAGACAAAGTAGCCAAAGATGAAGAAGGGAAACAAACACTCAAGGAAGAAGATGCAGGAAAGCCAATTGAGTACTATTAAGTTGAAACATCTAACTAGGATCCTAAAGAAGAACAAATTAAAGATAATGTAGATGAGGAGACACACCTAGAGGAGCATCCCTCTAAGGAAGGGAAAATTGATAGAGATGTTAATGTGGAGATAATCAATGAACCCCTGTAAAGTGGCCAAGATAAGGGCCCACAACATGAAGAAGTGCTCAAAGAGAGAGAGAAGGACAAAGAAGAAGAAAATAGTGTAGAAGAAAGGGGTATTGAGCCTGAAAAGGAAGTTGGGATTGAACTTGAAGAGGTCAAGAAGGTAGCATAGGAAGAAGATAAAACTAAAGAAAATGTTAAGACTGTTGAGCCTAACAAGGGGAAGGCTATTCAAGAAGAGGAGCCAAATGAGGAAGAGAGAAATTATGGGGAGGATCCCAAGCATGAAGAGGATGAGCCTCTAAAGGAACAAGAAGAAGAGGGAGATCATGAATCCCCAAAACATCAGACAGAAGTCCCCACGGGCTTGGGAAACAATTGAAAAGAAAGGCTCCCATAGTTGTTGATCCCAAGGCTTGACTAGAGGAAATCTTGGCCAAAGCCTAGGTAAAGACCCAAAAAGTGAAGAAGCCAAAGATCAAGTCTCACATAACCACCAATGCTTCTTGATTTAGGACACTTCAAGTGGCAACTCCCACTATGGGAAAGGACGTGGATACCATCCAAGGCTAGGAATACCAAATATCTACCATCAATTTGGGCCCAGCCTTTCATGCCCAAAAGATTGATGAATTCCAAGGGTTTGTTTCCACCATCTTGTAGCAGATGAACAAGGGCCAATCCACGAAAGAAGAACTAAAGGCACAAGTGGTAGAACTAACTGCCTATATACAATAGTGGACCTCATCTAGAGAAGAATTTTTGATGGAATCACCTACACCTGCCTTTCTCTTGAAGGAGGAGGTGAATAAAATGGAGAAAATGAAGAATTGGACTAGGTCCACTTTGGATTGGCTCAAGAGAGTTTTTGACACAAGCGACAAGGGCATCCATTATGCAATCAGGGCGTATAACCACTTTTTGGCCTTAAGAAAGGAAATCAAGATGAAGGCAGATACATATAAATATTTCCCTGAGCTCTATAGGATTATGTACCCCAAGTTGCAAGGCATCCTAAAATTATCTCCAGAGATAGGTGAAAAAGAATTGACCTTGCCGAAGAAAGATCATGACCTACTTGATGATTGGTTGCATACTCTTGATTTTAGGAAGGTAATTTTGGAGAGATCATTGACAAAGCTGGAGGACATCTATGCCAACATTTTTACTCATTTAGTTCAAGCAGATGACCTCCTAAAGATGATGATAGGTTATGACGTGCTTTCCCTAGAATTGGATTCAGAGACAGTAAAGCAAGAATTCCATAAGAAAATGGATTAGGGCACCAGTGACACCTTGTCAGATGATTTTATGGATTTTGTTGCATAGGTTTTCTTAGGGTTCGAATAGATGGTTAAGGTGGGAGATACATATGTAAAGTACCACAAGGAAATGGTAAGTGATTTCAAGGGTATCTCCTTCCACATCACCAAATTGGACCTTGCAGAGTGGGATAAACTTCAAGCTATCATAGGGAAGTTTATTTATTATGCTACTCTCCAAAAGGAAGCTGGAAATCATGTAATAGCTAATGGATATTTTTCAAAATAGTCATAAAAGGCTAAATGTAGCTACAAGATGAAATAGACTAGAAGAAAAAATAGGAAAAAGATAAAAGAGTCTATTTTTATATTGTAAAGTATTGGGGTTGGGTGAAACCCTAAATTAGAATGAATCTGAGCCACTCATTGTAAATGAATCTTGACCATTCATTCTTCTTTTGGAAAACTATAAATAGGGGAATCCTCTCATTTTCAAAGAGAGAGATGAGTTGTTGTGTAAAGACATGTTGCTGCAAAATATAAGAAAAGCATTGAGTTTAATGGTTTCTTGTGTGTTTCTCTCCATGTGTGTAAGATTCTATCTCCAATAGTTTATTTCAGAATTTTTATTTCAAGTTCAAGTTCATCTTATTTTAGTAGTTCATGTTTTGCTTTAATGGTGGATGTATGCTATAGTGTTTGATGCACTCATACTTTTAGCCATTTGTTGATGAAAAATTGTTGTGTAAAGTTATTCTAAGCTATTTCATTTACAACACTTAACTTTTATTATGTATGTGCATGTTCAAGCATTCATGTTGCAATCTAAAAATCATAAGTAAGCCTTAAAAGATTGCACTAGTTTTATGAGACTGTGGGTTGTCCCTAGTTAAGTAAAATTTAGTTTGGAAGTATGTCCATTGTAGCATCCTCTATTTTTTCTATTTTTCTTAGTTACAGACTTAGGAAAACCTCTAAACCTTTTCCCTTTTGCTATTTCTTTCAAAATCTGAAGTAAGGCACAAATTTCAGCATCATTGTAAAACCAAATATGATGATAGAAGTGAGTTTCAGCTTGTTGTTCTAAAACTATAGTCATTGTTCATCATTTCTAGAACTTTGAAATTCTATTTTCAGATCCAAGAAAACTCCAAGCTTAGTGAACCATAAAGGCGCCTTGTGTGTTGTCTATGTTGAGAAGTGCAAAGACACCCATCAAAAATTACAAAACCAGAAAGGATCTAAAGACAAAGAGGGATTAGGGTTTGAGAAAGGTGAAAACTCAAAGCCATATAAAACTCTAAATCATCTTGAAAAGACGATTGAAGAAAAGAAGAGAAATGGAAAGAAAGTATGGAAACAAAGGAGAGACTTCAAAAGACCACCTATTAGACAATGAAATTCACAAAGGTGCCCATATTTTAATGGTTTATGTTATTCTTGCAATAAATATGGGCATAAGGCTATGGAATGTAGAAGTAGAATGAATCATAATGCTCAATCTTTTCCTAGTCAGTGTTTTTCATTCAAATATTTGGTCATAGAACTAGTGAATGCAAAAATAAAATGTTCAATGGCTACAGCTTTGGTATGAGGGTTCAATATTTTAATGGATATTGTTATGCATGCAATAGATTTGGGCATAAAGCTAATCAATGTAGATCTAGAATGAATAGAAGCAAGAATGTTCAAAATAATTTCATATGTTACAATTGTAGTAGACCTGGAAATATCTCTAATTTTTGCAAAAGAAAGAATGTGAAGAAAAACAATCTGGTAAAGAAGAATGATCCAGTGAGAAAGGTTGATCCAGTAGAGATGAAGAAGGAGATGGACAAGATTTGGAAAAAGAAGGAAGATGGTGAGACTAAGCCTGAGTCTATGCCAACATCTAGTGCAAATGTTTCCTTTAAAAACTAACTAGAAAGATTTGGCTTAGGGGGAGCATTAACATAAAATTCTATATCCCCTACCAAAGAAATGGTTTTGATGTTGCAAAAATTTGTAGAGAATTTGAAGCTGACTATGCATACAGTTAGGGTTTGACAGCTTTATCAACTAAACCATTCAATATGAAATTAGGTCAATTACTAAAGGTTTATAAGTGATTTAACTTAATCAAGAATCATTTTTAAATGAAAATTCAAGGAGAGAAGAGTAGACGAAGAGCAAAGTGGAGTGATTGAAGCATTTGAGATTTGGTGCAAGAGAAACCCTAGTCAGAAATTGGTTTAAAATGTATTTGTAGTTTCCATTTGCCCTAATTTTTTTAAGCATTTTCAATTTTCTACAAATATGTATACACCACAAGTGGTAGAGGTTATAGAGCATTTGCAATCTAAATTCAAATGCCATCACAAAAAATCTTTGGTGGATGATCTAGATGGTGCATTTTCACACATCCCATATGGGGTTCTACACATAGAGGATGTAAGATTTTATATTCATGTGAAGTTGGAAGAATATGATCATGGAAAAATGAGTGATGTGTGGGTTAATGAACTCACAAGAGATGACTTCGAATTGAAACCTAAATTTGAGAGCTTGACAAAGAAGAAACATGATATATGACATAGTTTTCATAACTTATGTTGTGATGATGTGTGGGTTAGATACACTCTTATCAAAATACATGATAATTTTTTCTGGCTGGACATACTCCACTTGATCAACAAGGAGGCAATTAGGGTTGTTATAGGTTTATGTTCAATTAGACCAGTTTTGGGACTGAAGTCTATGAAAAATGTACTAATGGAGCTAACTGGAGTGACATATGATATGAGAGCATTGACAATAAAGAACATTAGGAACTTGATAGTGAAGTAGGCTTCAATGATGATCGAATACAAGATATACTTCACAACAAAAAAGATTAGCATCCACAACTGCCATAAATGTAGCATATGAGATGGTTGAGAAGGGAGTTGATTATGATCTATGTGAGTTTATGAGATTGTAGGTTCTAGAAAATCTATAGAAGACAAAGGACTTTAAGTATGATTTCAAGTTTGGCACTTTGATTGTTTATTTACTATTTTAATTTTTAAATAAGGTCCTTGGTACAAAGAACAATATGTGGTTGAAGGACAAACTGATAGCTCATCAGATTAGAGACCACATAAGGAGGTTGGGTAGTGTGGAAGATCAAGAAGTAGAATTATACGAATTTGTCAAGACCTTTCAGAATAACATGCAATCTAGAGAAAGGATTCCCTAAAAGATGGTGAAAAGGTACAAAAATGACATTACTTTTTTGGTTACAAAAGATAGTTGCATCATTCAGGTAGTTGATTCTGAAACCATTTGGAACCCACATATTGGATATGAAATTATAGAAGATGAAATCACTAGCTGAGTGGGATTTATGTTAAGAAAACCAAAAGACACCTTTGAAGAGAGAAATGGAACATATGAGGAGAAATATATGGAGGTGCATATGGATTCGATGCAAAAATAGGTAAAGAAGACTATTGAAAAGATGACTGCAACATTTGTGGAGGAAATGGGCCTCACTAAAGAACAAGTGGAGAAGGTAAAATCCATGTCTAGCTCACTAGGAGATTCATCTAATATTAGAAGATCTGGTAGAATAGCTACCACTCCTTTGATTCCCCAAAGTCCTTTAGGACTAAGTTTATTGTAGGGGAGAAGAGAAAAGAATCTAGAAGAACTTTGATAAAGGAGAATACCCCTTCGGTGAAACAAAAGAAAGGGACTAAAAAGGAAAAGGATGCTTTGGAATCACAACAACAATAGGCCCTATGAGAAGGAGAGTTAAGACAAAATCCACAAGGGAGAAATACATGGGTGTGGATGTGGAAGATGAAGAAGAAGAAGAAGGACCACAATTGGTCCATAAAAGGAAAGAAGAAGCTCAACAAGGTGAAGCAAGCACAAAGAAGCAAAAGGTTGATATTGTGGATAAAGATGATGAGGCAGAAGTAAAAAAGGAAAAATAAGCCTTTGTGATCCACATAAGAGAAAAGTAGGTAGAATCTAGTAATAAGAAGACTTCAGTAAGGACACATAGCCCTATGAAACTTGATGCTTTGTTCAATGGCATTGTGCATGAGATGCTAGGAGAAACTACTGCACTGTATACTATAGCTAATAATATAGATAATGCTACCATTGAGGAAGCCATCATAAAATATAGTATTACTTTTTAAGTTAACATGAAGAATATTGAGAAGAAATTTCCTGAAGAGCTAAGGAATGTACTATATGCAAGAAGATAAGAGGCAATAGATTAAGAGGCAAAGTTGAGAGCATTTTCTATAGAAAATATTTGTGTGCCTCTATCAGATGAAAATAAAGCCACATTGGCTCAAGTGTATAATAGGGAATTTTGAACTAAGTAAAGGGTTACCACCCTTATGAGAAGATATCAAAATGATCTTGAGAGGATCTAGAATGAGTCTATAGATAAGGTTGTTGATTTGGTAAAAATATTAGAACTTACTCCAAATAGTGAGGAAGAATTGCATGATGATATGGCTGCCCTGGATGTAAATATTGTAGAAGCACAACAAGAGGATGCTCAAAATGAGCATGAAACTAAAGGATGAAATGTTGAGGATAATTTTCTTCTATAATTGGAAGAAATAACTGAAGAAAACATTACAGGTGAGAAGAATGTTACTAGAGAAGACACTGTAGTTGAAGATATGATTGATAATGCTCCTCTACTAGGAGATAACACTACTGGAGATGGAAATTATATAGAAGCTTATAAGGAGAATGTAATGACAAGGAATAACACACCTCCTCTATTATTTGAGGAAAATGCAGAGGATACTCAAGGCCACCCGAAGAAAAACTTTCCTCTAGATAACAAAGATCAATTTTTTGAGGAAGAGAAAAAGGATGAAGATGAGCCTGTGGATATAGAAAAGGATGATGAGTAGAAAACTAAGGTTGCATCTAATATAGAGGAAAAGAAGGATGAGGAGACACTAGTTAATATTGGTGACAAATATAAGACTTTGAAGGAAGGATATAGTACAAAGTCGGTTGGAGAGCCCTCTAATTCCTTCGGGGATCCCTTGATAAATTTATTGATTATGCAATTGAAGTTTCAATTGATAGTGTTTGCCTAGTTATTGCAACTTCCAATGCAATAGGGGCATGTGTACATGGAAAAAATCTCTTAGTTGCATAAGCTTCAATTAGGTGATGTGTTCCATGCTTTTGCATGAAAATAAATCATAGAGACACATAAAAAAAGTGCAAAACTAAACAATGAGGTGGTGAAGATGTTACAAGAAAGCATACCCGATGCTAAAATTGATAACTCCTTATCTAGTATGGAAAATCTAAAGGTCTTACTTGATTTCTTCAAGGAATATTGTAGTGGATTAAGGAGAAGCTGGAGAAGTAAATGGACAAAAAGATAAATGAGAAAAGATTGTTTGATATAATAGAGAAGTGTGCTTTTGCACACGACAAATTTCAAGACAATCTTAAAGGTGTGTAGGAATGTGTGGTAGAAGCTAAATTTTTATTTCAAATCTGCATGAAATGGTCGAGCTGTAAAAAGAGCATAAAAGATGAGATGGACTCAATTGAGTCCCAAATTGATAAAGCCTCTGGTGCTTATGATCTTGTACAAGATTTGGATGGAAGCACAAGGTTTTCCATTGAGAACCTACATGAGAAATTATTCCAACTACAAGTTCAAAAGGAGAAAATTATAATGTAGTTTGGTCATCTCAAGGATTTGGTGAATTTTAAGTTCATACCTACTTCTAGTTCCCTATTGAGCGCTATCAAATATACAAAGCTAAATTTGGTACCAAGCACTCTAAATGGCGGTGAGTAACAATGGATGGAGTTGGAGACCCAAAGTAGAATGCTTGGCCTAGCCAAGAAGAGTTGGGAGGAAGGAAAGAAAGAGTGGCAAGCTCACCTAGATAAGCTACAAGATTTAAATTCTTCCTTCAAGTGACTGTTCAATGTACATATGTAGATGGTATAAGGTAATTTTCCAGTGCAAGTTTCTGATATGATAGTATTGGATAGTACCCTTAGGGGGAGTTAGTAGATTTTTGGGTTTGTATATATGCATATATCAGTAAAGGGGGAGAAGATATGTAAGTATGTGCCCTTTTCCCTTAATATCAAAGGGGAAGAAAGGTTTTGGAAGAATATTTTTGGCATATTGCCATCAATGACAAAGGGGGAGATTGTTGGAAGAATAAGAAGATTTATATATATATTGATATGCTTACCGACAACATGAGCATCAAGTATAATTATAAGTTGTGTAGTATGCCATTCAATGTTTTCGTTGATGTCAACGTTGTATTCTGGTATGAAGATCACAATGCGCACCAATTTTCATAGTTTGAGCATGTTTGAAAATGAGTATCAAGTAGGCATTTCCAAGAAATTTTGATCTGATGAAGACAGATGAAGAGAAAATTGGCTAAGTGTCAAAATAGGGTTTCCTATGTACAAGACATCTCATATTTTGGTCCACATTGTTCCAATATATAGAATATTTCTTTGTGATTTTCATGTTATTTTGTTGGATGTTAGAAGAGTCTAATCCATAATTTCACAGTGTTTCAGTTTTTAGTGTTGAAGGTATGAATGACAAAAGTTTTGGTCTAACAATTACAATGTTATCAGTACAATGTGCATGTGTTTAGTGAATCCACACCCCTCTGTGGATTTTCTTGGCTTTTTATATTTATGGAGATGTTGACAAGTGTCAGTAGTGTCGATATTCCAAGTGGCATGAATTTTTTAGGTTTGCGTGTTGGTTTGAGCTTAAGCAGTTGATGAATTTTGTTGTTAGGTCATTACTAGCATCGAACTAATAAGCTTTGAGTATTACAGATTTTGAATATGAATGGATTTGTTATGTGTGAGGTATTATAGGTCCATGCCAACCTATTTTGATTAGTTATAAGTTTTGATTCATGGATCAAAGCGTGTATATGTGTATGAAGAAAATATATATATGTAAGATATTTTTTGTGTTTTGGAGATAGATATGTAATGTAAGGTATAGTTGATGTGATTTATGTGAGTATAAGTCAAATGAAAAGTAGAGCAGAGTGTTAGTGCAAATTAGTATGAAGTGTGTGAAGTCAGTATATTGAGCTTCAATGGAACTATATCCTAGGATGTTGTAGATGCATTTGTAACAATTCAAATATAGGTTGTGATCCATCTCTCTCTTCTATCTTTTCTTATTTCAATGGGTAGTGAGTCCACCTACAATGAGCACTTTTGTAATAACTTATAACTAGATATAATATATTGTGAGCTAATCCTCTCCATGGTTTTTCCCATTTTGGGTTTTCCATGTAAAAATTTGGTGTTAATGTGTTATGTGATGATGTTTTTTCTCATGATTTCCTTTCCTACTCCAAATTGAATATGTTATGTGGAATGAATGTTTAAATGTTTAAGTTGCTTCAGAGAATACTGATTCACCCCCCTCTTAGTATTCCATGTGTTGAACACAACCCTTAAATAGATCATTGACACTTAAACAAATCAACATCAATGAAAGAAAAGGAAATGAACACACATACACAAGATAACACCAGATTTATGCGGAAAACCTAAGAAGGGAAAAACCATAGAGAGAAAAATATTAATATAGGAAGCTCACTTCTTATAGAATTACAATTTTTTCAAGGCTCATTACCTATGGATTTGTAGGATAAGGCACACAACTTTCATTACTAAGAATTAAAACCTGAAGGCAAGATACAAATTGCAAGGACCTGCTAAAGAGACTCACTGTCTAAAAGCAAGATACATGAGAATATAAAATTACAACATATGTCAACAATACACTCTGTTAACTGGGGCACTAAAGCCCATGTGATCTTTCTTTTCCATAACTCACTTCACCAATCCATACTTGTACACCACCACTCTCACTTCCACACCTTGCAACTAATTTTTTCATCTATTTATATCCTCCACAAGATCACAATACTTTAATTAGGTCATCCAGAATAGAATACAAATACTGATCCCCATAATTTAACCATAAAAAACATGATGTGTTCCTATCCAAGAGATAGAGAGGACCAAATAACAACTTATTACATCTTTTAATGTGATACCAAGCAACTCACATGCTGGCACACATCAACTTAAGTTGGCAATGAGGAAACTTGTAGATGAAACATGTAACACATTACTAGTCATCCCAAAAACATACTTTCAACTAAATTTTCTTAATGTAGTTCTCAAAAAGATAGGTCAGGACCCAAATACATATTAAAAAAACCTCAATTGTTGGCACAAAACCCCAAAAACATTGCACAAGTAAGAAAAAATCCATGTTGGCCAGACATCCACAAATTTCCTAAAAAACCAACTCAAAACAATATGTGGCACCAAAGAGATCAATCATTGATGTGCAGACCAAAAAGGATATCTTCTATGAACATCCAACAATACTTCCTAATACTTCTTTGACACTTTCATGCCACAAAAAGTCACCAGAAACCAACAAGAAAAAAATTACTTCATCCTAAATGCACAAAATACACAACCATGAGATAGAACATTAATAAACTAGCTTGTGATAAAAACAAACACATGAAAACTAAACTAAGACACTAAAAAAAAATTGAGAAAATGTTCACCAAGCTATAGGAGTAGAAAAATCAATGCAGAGAAATGTGAAGCATTTTTTGAACCAGTCCAGATAACTAAAAAATTACCAACCCACTGTAATTACTAGAAATCTCATCAGCAACACATGTGACTTGAGAAGATAGGAGTACAACCATAAAACATAGACACTAAATCCCAAATCACAAGACTAAATCTTCAAAGGTGAAGGAATGCAAAACATTCTCCTAAATAGTTTTCAAAGAAACTTCTAGTAGCAGAAGCTTTCACCAACATGTGGAGACTAGAACTTCCTTGCAACAACACATACTTCTACAAGAACAATAGGAGAGAGCATACAACATATTTGATACTATCAACATCTCTCCAACTCAGTATTCCTTCTAATCTTCATCTTAATGCTTATAATCCCTATCTTAATATATCATCATGATATCATCTCTTTTGATGCATATTTATATCCTTTAGAGTTTTCTTGATCCAAAGCACCTGGGTGCAACAAGCTGTTGTAGCAATATTCTCATATTTTGTTGTGGATAAGGACATTGATTATTGCTTCTTACTAAACCAAGAGAACACTTTGTATCCTAAGAAAAATGCACTTCCACTGGTGCGTCTTCAGTCATCCACACATCATGCCCAATCAACATTAGCATAAGCACTCAAAGAAAAGTTATCATCCTTCTTATAGCACAAACCAAAATCAAGAGTTCCCTTCAAATATTTGAATATTATTTTTACTACCTTCTCATGAGTTTTTTTAGGATTATCTTGAAATATGGAAACCAAAAATACTGCATACATAATATCAAGTCTAAAAGCAAACAAGTACAATAAACCTCCAATCATAGACCTATAAAGAGCTTGATCAACCTCAAGTGACTCATTAGTATTGCTCAAGTGAAAACTAGTTACCATAGGAGTACTTACAAGTTTCGAATCCTCCATCCCAAAATTATTTAACATCTCTCTAATATACTTATCCTAAGAAAAAAATATACCATTATCTAGTTGAACAATCTAACTCCCAATGCATAAAGACAACTCACAAATCATAAACATCTCAAACTCTTTTTGCATCTCCTCTGGAAAATTATTACACATATTATCATCTCTCCCAAAGATGTTATCATCAACATATACAACAACTATCAAGATTTTGTCTCCCCCTTCCTTAATGTAAATATTAGTATCTACAGTACCTTTCTTAAATCTTTGCTAAAGGAAATACTTATCCAATTGTGCATACCAAGTTCTAGGAGCTTTCTTGAGTCCATACAAATATTTCTTGAGTTTGCACACCATGCTTGGATCTTCTGATAGCTATAAACCATTTGATTGCTCAATGAAGACCTCTTCCTCTAAATACCATGTAATAAGGGTGACTTGAAATCCATTTGATATAATTTGAAATTATTGTGAGCAACAAAGGAAAGAGACATCCTTATTGTCTCCATTTTGGCTATTGGAGAAAATGTCTCCTCAAAATCAATACCTTCATCTTGTCAATAACCCTTACACACCAATCTAGCTTTTTTTGTCATAACTTCACCATCTTCATTTAGCTTGTTCTGAAAAACCCACTTAGTTCCAATAGCATTCTTATCAACTAGTTTGGGAACCAATTCCCATGTATAATTCTTTTCTATCTGATTTAATTCCTCTTCCATTTCTTTTATCCAATCATCATCTTTGTTAGCATCAAAAAAATTCTTGGGCTCTACCTTTGATAGTAAACAAAAATTCACTTTCTCACTTTATTTTTCAAGCCTTCTCCTAGTTAGCACAACCTCATTCTTATCACCAATGATCTGATTTGTTGAATGGTTCTTTTGCACATACTTGGCTAGAGTCTTAGAAACCTTTTTTTATTCTCGTTTCTTCTCTCCTTTCTCTTCTTCGTCTTCTCAATACAGGGAGGTATATCAAATCTGCAAACCTTTGGTTCTTGCGAGATCTAACACAAATCTTCATCTACTTTCACATTTTTTCTTTCAATCTTCTTTCCCAATATATTTTTGTAGCATCTATAGGCCTTGTTTTTGGTTGAGTAACCAATAAATATCCCTTCATCACCCCTTGATTCAAAATTTCCAAGGTCTTCTTCATCTCTCCTAATGTAGCATCTACTAAAAAATTTCCTGAAGTATCTAACAATAGGAGGCCTTCCATACGATAGCTCATAAGGGGTCTTCATGCTATTAACCCTCAACTATACTTAGTTAAGCAAATAGATAGTAGTGTGAACTACTTCCTTTCAATACATATCAGGAAAATCAACATATTTCAACATAGCCCTAGCCATCTCTTGGACAATCCTATTCTTCCTTTCCACTACCCCATTTTTTTGAGGGGTCCTAGGATCAGACAAATGTCTCCTAATACCAGGATCTTCACAAAACTTTTCAAAATCATTTGAAGTAAATTCACCTCCTCTATCTAACCTTAACCATTTGATCTTAGCATCCATTTCATTCTCAAATTTTTGTTTGAAAATCTTAAACTAATCAATTTATTTTGATTTTTCTCTTAAAAATGTAACCCAATTCACTCTAGAGTAGTCATCAATAAGAAACATGAAATACCTTTCACCTTATTGACTCTTTGTTTTGTAGGTCCACATAGGCCAGTGTGAATCAACTCCAATGGTATTTGTTTTCTTTCCCATTTGAAACTCTTTGCATAATATTTTTGCAGGCTCAGTTATCTTAGGCATATCTCTCATTGCATGAGTAGATTTTATCTTTAACATATTTCAAAATCGGTGTGTCCCATTCTCTTCTATCATAGCCAACAATCTCTGGATTGAGCCAATAAGTATATTCTTCCATTTTCCTCCTTTACATGATAGAAATTTCAATTTATCCCTATACCTTCTACAAATAATCTTTCAAAGCCTACCTTCTTGATCTTACAACCTTTAGCATGAAATGTAAGATTATACCTAAGAAGATTATGCTTCAATCCTTTGACATGGAGGACATCCTCGCTCCTATTTTTTCCATCAATTGTTATAGCACCCTATCCATAGATTTGTGTTGACTCATCACCTCCAAACTTAATAGCTCTACTATTACACTTATTAAGACTGATTAACCTTCCCTTGTCACTAGTCATGTGGTTAGAGCAACCACTATCAATCACCTAATAATTTGCTTCTTCCTTT